>AYJT01027927.1:0-15800 GCA_001278415.1 Ocimum tenuiflorum | reverse complement strand
TTTTTATCTTTTTTCAGATCGATATCTGAGTAGTTTGCGAGTAACTCTTCTCATCTACACCTCTATGCTCGCTAAGGATGTGTCTTTTTTTTGACAATTTTTTTCATATTCGGTTTGACTAAATTAAATGGAGAAATGATAAATTATCATGAAATTTAAGTGGTGGTAGTCAACTAAAAAAAATTAAATGGAGCCTATTTTATTTTTTGTATTGATTTGATTATTATTTGTATTATTTAACATCCAAACTTATCAATTAAATAAGCAAGAAATCCCAAGTTTTTGATCTACCACAACAGTCGAGTGGAAGCCTCGAAGGCCGATACCATCCATTAAAAGAAATGGTTGTTCATAAAAAGGTGATTATAGTTGGTTAAATTAAGTAACGGCGTCGTCTGTTAAGTTTTTATCACCGAATGAAATCAAGCATTGCTGCAAAATTTTATCATAATAAATAAAACACAACTTTTCGTTGCAAATCCGTTTTCCAGCTACGATTCTTCTCCGCATCAACGGATCCCTAGGTTCCGAATCCCCAAATCTCGATCTCTGAATAAATTCTCAAATCACTGCTCATTTCGCATTGTTTGAGCGCTTACCGAAACTTAAATCATAAAACTGTCGATCTTCACTTTCCGCTTTGTGTTTTTCTTTTTGCTCGTTGATTGATATTGCCATCAGCAGCAATTTAACCGAAATTTTCTTTTTCTATTTTGATTGACTTAGCAGTTTGGATGATGTGAATGTGATTCTCGGAGGAGTGGATCAGGCCGCCCTGATCGAATAAATGGCGTGGTTTAGTGGGAAAGTCTCATTGGGGAACTTAGATTTTGCGGGGGCGGTGAATAAGCTGAGTGAAAGTGTCAAAAATATCGAGAAGAACTTCGATAATGCGCTTGGGCTCGAGGAGAAATCTGATGATGCTACAGCTGCTGCTGCTACTGCTGCTTCTAGTGACAGTGAGGGTATGAGTTGTTCAATTGATGCTGATTCGACCCTTAATTACATTTGTGCATGAATGTGCTCTTGTTATGGTTAATGTGATCTACTATCTGATTTGTCATGCCCATTTTGACGATTAGGAATCGCTAACTTGTGGAATAACTTAACATTTGCTTTTTTGTTTAAAACTAGAGAATTAGATTTGTTGGTGCCTTTTATGTATTGCTAATGGGTGCCAATTGGGAAGAAATTTGATTTTTTGCTGATTAGCGATCAATGTATCAATATATCTAGATTGGGGGCTTTTATTGACTTGAGTCTTTAAAGGGGATAATGCTACTAGCATATCAATTGCATCTCCGCGAACCTATATGCATTTTCTTTTAAAAAGTATTGATTATATGCTTCCGATCTGGTTAGTTGAAGTAGTTCGTGAATTGAACTCCATATGTTGATTATGCATTGCGATTAGTTTTCAACTATATATAATTAGTTTCTCAATAACAGCATCAGGACTTTGGTCTTCAGCTACAGAGAGGAAGGCATTGTTCGAACCCATTGTTGGGTTGATGGGTCAGAGAAGTGAGGAAAATACAGACTCATCAGATAAGTCTAATATCTTAGATCCTACTTCCTCTGTTGAGGACAAACAAGTTGAGGATGACAGCTCATCCAATCAAGTGAGTGAAGTAATTTCTAGAGGGGAAGAAACAAAGGAAGAAGTAAGAAATGCAGAAGTGGAAACAGGATTTGAAGAGGAAATAAAGGATACCGGAGGTGAGGCCAAAGACGATGCTGCTTCTGACCAGAATGAAGCTGAGGTGGTTTCACTTCAGGTTCCTGTTGAAGCTTCTGAGTTAAAATATGAAGAGGTTCAGCAAACAGAATCCACCAGCAATTTTCAAGAGGAAGAGAGGTTAGAAGGAGTACTTCCTACATCGTTAGAAACTGTACAACCAGGATCCACAGATAATGTTGAGGAGGAGAAGGGGTCAGAAGAACTGTTTTCTACATTGTCGGAGTCACTGCAACCAGAATCGACGAGCCTTGGAGGTCCTGTAGAAGCTGGTATTTCTGTCTCTACTTTTGCTGATGCTACTAGATTGTCAAAGAGCATAGATGAAGAAAATGACGAAAGAAAAGACACTGAAGATGTTTTGCCAGCCCAAACTCAGGATGCTTCTCCTCGAGGCACATCTGAAAGCCGAGAAACATATGCCTCAGATGTTTCTATTAGCACCATAGAAGCTAAAGATGGTTCTACTGACAAGCTTCATGGTTTACAGTATAACGAAGTGGAAGTTTCTAAAGCAGCCTCACATTTTGATACACCATTCAATGATGCTGTAGCTGAGTCAGTTGAGCTAAAGCATAACTTGGAAAAAGATACTAACACAAAAGAACAGTTGAATTCTGCATGCAACGCTTCTGATATTGCAAATTCAGTGTCCGAACTTGATAAGTTGAAGAAGGAAACGAAAATGATGGAGGCTGCATTGCATGGAGCTGCTAGACAAGCTCAGGTATTGAATTGAAGTACTTGTTCTTTAAAGTTGCATATGTTTACGTGCTGTTGAAAAATGGTTTTTGGTGACATTTCTGTTGGAGATATACAGTGGGACAGGTGCAGGTCTGTATTTTCCGCAGGCTTTGATAAAAAAGGGAACTCTTCTGACTGAAAAAAAGAAACTTTTATTGATTAAAGAATTGGATATACTGCTGTGTGTTGAGAAGGGCACTTCTCGGACAAGATGCTTCTCATGTTGTTTTAAATGGAAGCCTTAACAAATTTAATTTCTTCCTAAAAGTTTCCTTTACTATCTCATTGAAAAGGTAGCATTTAATAGGAACAAGGGACAATCTTGTAATTATCTTTGTTTTATGCACACGAGAGTCTTCTTGTAATTTTCCTTGTAGAGAAATGAGAACATTCCACCTCCCTCTTTACTTCACAGGCCAAGGCTGATGAAATTGCAAGGTTGATGAATGAAAACGAGCAGCTAAAATCTGTAATTGATGAATTGAAGGTGAGTATGTCTCTTTCCTTTTCCACTGGTTTTTTTGACTTACCTCACATTGTTATTTAGTTGTAGGATGAAACTGTATGTGCTGAACAAAAATCATGACATTCATTTGCTCCCCATGCACGGTAACCTATAATTTTGATCTTCTAGAGGTGCTGGTCATTTGGCGTTGTGCAGGAACCTCACCTTTGACGGGATAGAATATGAATTCTTGACTGACCATTTTCATTGTTTGATATGCTAAAGCGAGTTGTGAATTCATATGGGACTTAAAAGAGGGAGAACAAACTATTTACTGACAGCTCAGCTTTGCTCCTGGTCATTTGTTGAATTTCTTGACACATTTGAACTTATAAGTATGTTAACATATTTGTGTTCTATTTTTATGATATATAATTGTTAATAAGGCAGAATATTATCTGATTACATTAGTTATTCAGAGTGTAAGATAAGTCTTCTCATTGTAAGTGCTGGAATTTATGTGGGATTCTTGTTTTTTTGTTATAAGTATGCACTCTATTACTTTATACTATTTATTATATCACATGAAATTTCTAAAATATACTATCAACATGTCAATGCATGCATATAAGGACTAGGCAAATCAAAAAGATATTTCTCGTGAGTTGAGACTAAGATTCAGATTTCAGAAACAGGAAACCAAGATACCTGCTCTATTTAGTTTTGGAAACATGAAATTGGAAAAATGGAAATGTGAGAATGGGGAAAGTTTCCACAAGAAATGCAACTTCCTCATATGCAGAGCTACCTTCAGTATGACGTAAAGCTTGGACATGTGAAGCAATATGGAAAAAGAGTATTAGGAAAATGAAATAATCAGAGGTGACCGTGAAATGGAAAGCCTGCCAAAGAATCATAGGCTTTTAATCAGCAAGTTTGTTGGGCCTCTTTCTAATTACTGCATATAGTGACACCACAGTCTAGCCATATTAAGCTGTCTTTCAACATAGCTGAGTTTGTATACTGAGCTATCTGTGTTCATCTATCCACATTTTTATGCATGTTACAGCTGTAATGATTTCTGAAACATTTATGCACAGATATTTTTACAGATCTATCAACAAATTATTAACTGTCTAAAATGATTTCCAGAGAAAAACAAATGAAGCTGAAATTGAATCACTACGAGAGGAATATCATCAAAGGGTGTCAGTACTTGAGAGAAAGGTACACTCTTTCATGTCTTTTATATTTAGTTGCACTTCATACACAATGTATTTTTATTACTGTGTCAAGATACAGTTCATTTAGCCCCTTAAGTTCTTGTAGCTGAAGTTTTAATGAACCTGCGGAGGTTTGAAAATACTTACGACCATCACATTTGAAGTTTCTCCCTTAAAAATTAGTTCTTCTATCTTCTCTAATTATTTGTTTGTTCTTTCTCCAATGGCCAGTCTGCTAATACATGGGATGATATTCTGTATTATCTAAATGGTAATTTGAGCAATGGAAAAAATTGATTGTACAGTTTTACTTTGTTTTATGACCGATTTATTTGAGAATTTAAACAAGTTATCCAACAGCTTCATGTTCTGTTAGTGTGGACATCTTCGCCATAGTGTCCTCGACATTTTCCACAAAGCACTAAATTAAGAAAATATAGTTTAATCTATCTTTTATATTCAAAATTCAAAATGTTGAGTTAGAGCAAACTTGGTCATCTTCATAATATTTGCATTATGCCATGGCAATTAGTCTATATCTCTCTTAAACTGCATTGGATTTATTCTGGTTTTATTGATTGCTGGCTTCCATTTTCTAGCTTATTTGGTCTACACATGCTTCACCATTCTCTGAGTTATTTATTTTGGTATGATTGATGGAGTTGGGACTTCTTCTATTTCAGGTTTTTGCTCTCACTAGGGAAAGGGATGCATTGCGTAGGGAGCAGAATAAGAAAAGTGACGCTGCAGCTCTTCTGAAAGAAAAGGATGAAATAATTACCCAAGTGATGGCCGAAGGTGTAAAAACTTTAGGAGTAGGGCTCAACAATTTTAATGCATTTTAACCAATCAGTGTCTTGAACAGCTTAAAAAATTTCCTGTAACACATAGAAGTGTAAATTAATCATCCTGGATCTACTAGTAAAAGTTTTGGGACGGAAGAAACAAAAGCTGAAGTATCCTAGGTCGAATGGAATCAATTGGACTTTAATTCCACTATGCCCATTATTAAACAATATAGCTTCACTGACGATATTCTTACTATTCATAGCTTAAAGTATCAAGGCCCATTTCATTGAGCATTTTGACAAAAATTTTCTTGCTTCGACCAAGTGGCTCTTTTTGTATGTGTAGTCTTGTTGTGTCCTGTGATTACATAAGAAAAGTTACTTCCTTGCTTGATATTTTTTAGCTTAGAACTGGCATTGAAGATTCTGATGCCACGATAATCTTCAGGTGAACAACTATCGAAAAAACAAGCTGCACAAGAAGGTCTAATTAGAAAGTTGAGGGCACGGGTGTGAATTTCTTGTGTCATTTTCATTTTTTTTTTCCTGGAATCTTTTACCTGAAGATTAGCACGCATTGGCTATTTAATTCATTTGTATTAATTCTTTTGAAAGCTAGATCAGAGAGCTTGAGGAAGAGAAGAAAGGATTGCTTACGAAGTTGCAGGTAGGTTTTCTTTTGTTTTATGTATGTATATGTATATGTAGGGTGTTGATCTGGTGTTAAACGCAATTAGCATATTAAATGAGGAAGAATCTGGGCCCTTTATTTATTAAGATCAACGGTCCAGTCTTAAAAAATCATGTCTTGCATTATAGGCCTGTTATTGTGCATTGAAGGGTAAACGGGTATTTTACACTTTTACACATCTAACAGCATCTCCAGTTTTGAATTGCATTATTATCCACAATATTCTGCATTATACTCATATAGATTATGCATTATACTATATATATTGTGCATTATACTTATTATATATTTAGTCTTTAGCTTATGCATCATTTAGTTTTTATTTCAAATGTATTCTATTATAAAGCACAATCTATCAAAATATAATTCATGCGTTTGTGATAATATTGGAATGCTTTAAATCAAAGTAGAAAAACTGCATTATATTCACATAGATTACGCATTATAACTATTTTATTATTTTTTGTCCGATTTTTTTTGAATAAACATATCCAATATGGATTTCGTTTGAAAACTTAAAAAATTACCTTTAATTTTGGTATATGATATGCGAAAAAATAATTTAAATTGAGTGAGTTATGATGATTCAAATTTTTAAAGAATTTTAGAGGAGAGAGGAGAGAAAAAAATGAATCTATACATATTTCCACAATTACCCCTGAAAATCCGATAATGCAAGATTTTGGTTGTATTATGCGAGATGAAAATTATTAAGCCTTGATCGTTTGATCCACGAAATGGAAGACCGATATTCTCTCTCATTTAACACGATAAGGGGGTATTAACATTTGATCAACTCCCTGTATATGTATGCTTTTGTTCTCTTCTGAGTCCACACACACACGCAGACATACATATATATTTAAAGATGTCTAAATTAGGCATCTAAATAGTCAGCAATTCACAGTTAGACTTGATTTTCTTAAGGTAAATTTTCCTATTGCCTTGTATCATGTCCTGTTATATCAGCTTGTATATCTATTGCACTGTTGGAATATATTTTATTTTAGTTCTTTGTTTTCCATCTCTAGTATCATGTAATTTCTAATGACTTGATTCTTTTTTGCTTTCCACAAAGTTGTAAAAAATAAAAATAGGATGTCTCCTTTTTTTCTAATGTACTCGGGAATGATTTTCTTATGTAGCTTGGATGGAGTTCTTTCCATGTGGCTGGCACTCACTACATAACTTTTCATTTAACAATTGCGTTGTTATTTTGTCATTGGGCATGGGATCTTTCCATAATTACTCTTTTTGCTCTCTCTGGCTTTACTGTTAATTCTTACCCATGTTTCTTACCTCTTATTTATCATTCTTATTGAACTAATGTGGAAATTCCTTCACAGGTTGAAGAGAATACAGTAGAGAGCTTGAAAAGAGATAAGGCAGCAACTGAAAATTTGCTCCAAGAAACTGTAGAGAAACATCAAGCTGAACTTGCAGCTCAAAAAGAATACTATACAGATGCTCTAACTGCAGCCAAGGAAGCTGAAGCATTAGCAGAGGCACGTGCAAATACTGAAGCAAGAACTGAACTTGAAAGTCGTCTAAGAGAGGCTGAGGAGCGTGAGAGTATGCTAGTTCAAACACTTGAAGAACTAAGGCAAACTCTGACCAGAAAGGAACAGCAGGTTTGCTTCCGATAGGCAAATTGTGGTTTCAAATTTGTTCTCTAATACAATAGTGATGATTACCTTTCACTCTTGTGCAGGCTGTTTTTAGAGAAGATATGCTTCGTAGGGATATCGAAGATCTTCAAAAGCGGTATCAGGTAAGTTTGGCCCTTTTAATCATATATTCTCTTGTTTGAAAAGTCTTTTCAATGTCCATAATCTTATGTTAGATCATTCCTGTAGGCTAGTGAGCGTAGGTGTGAGGAGTTAGTGACTCAGGTTCCTGAGTCTACCAGACCTCTTTTAAGGCAGATTGAAGCAATGCAGGTTTTATTGTGTGCCTAGTATTTTATTTTATTTTTTTTTTTATGAGTATACTTGCTTTCCTTATACTAATTTTTGCCCTTAATAATTAATGTCAGGAAACAGCTGCCAGAAGGGCTGAAGCTTGGGGTGCTGTAGAGAGATCTCTAAACTCACGGCTTCAGGTTACTGGACGATCAAAAGCCTTTTTCACGTAATAATACTTTTGATGCATCTAAGTTCGTTTTGATTAATATGCAGGAAGCAGAGGCGAAAGCTGCTACTTCAGAGGAAAAGGAGCGCTCTATCAATGAGCGGTTAACTCAAACTTTGTCTCGGATAAATGTTCTTGAAGCTCAGGTAGACATTTGATTTGTGTTACTTAGCTATTTATTTTAGATCAGCTTATAATAATGGTTTTTGCAGATATCATGCCTTAGAGCTGAGCAGACACAACTAACACGGACTCTTGAAAAGGAGAGACATAGGGCAGCTGAACATAGGCAAGAATACCTTGCTTTGAAAGAGGAGGCTGACACCCATGAAAGTCGTGCCAATCAGCTCGAGGAAGAACTGAAGGAACTAAAGAGAAAACATAAGGATGAGTTGCATGAAGCGCTAATGCATCAAGAGCTTCTTCAACAGGTAGTGCTAATCGACTTGTATTATCATAACTGTATTGTTGAGCTTCTTAATGCTGCTAATTTTCTTTTTGTTTGTTTTTTCTTTTGCTTATCAAAGGAGAATAGTCATTAAAATTATATCTTTGCCACTTTCCCTCTAAACAACATCACATCATCAACAATGTTTTCTATTTATTATTATTCTTATTTACTATCTATTATATTGTAATATATATTTATACAATAAGTAACAAAACATAGTTCAATAAAATTACTATGTGTCATTTTCCTTTAAAATTACATTTTCACCAATTTATTTTTAATTTTAAATTTATTTTTATAATAATTTCTTTGAAACAAATATAAACATATTCTTTTATTTTATTATTTAAGTTGAGCTAATTTTTACTCAAATTTATTTATGTTACTTTACTCATTATATTTATGTATAATTATGTTGATATGATGGACAAAAATTAAATGCATTTTTTGATGATAACTTAAAAAGTATAATTTTATTTATCATATCTTAGAATGAATAATCATGTTGGACAGCGCGACGCGCGGGTGTAAAATTAGTGACCAAATAAATGCTTGAATCAGTATTTTCTTTTCGTCTTGTATAAATCATGTATACTTTATAGTTCCATGCTCTAGCTTATCTAATAGGACCTGTGTACTTCAACAGGAATTAGAGCAGGAAAAAGTTGCTCGTCTGGATCAGGAAAGGGCTGCCCGTGTTCAGTCTTCTGCACTACTGGATCAAAGTCCCATTGCGAGGCAGAAGTCAGTTGTATTTGATAATGGTATTTCATCTTCATCTATTCACATGCAACTTGTATGGTTCATCTACTGTTGCTTATGATAATCGATTTCAACAGGAGAGTTGACTCGTAAAATTTCGAGTGCGAGCAGCTTGGGCAGTATGGAAGAAAGTTATTTCCTGCAGACATCTTTGGGCTCATCTGAAAACTTCTCTGAACATAGAAGTGCTGGGGATGGTGCGATGAGTCCGTACTATATGAAGAGTATGACATCTAACACTTTTGAAGCTGCCCTTCGTCAAAAGGAGGGAGAGCTTGCATCGTATGCTTCTAGATTGGTATGGAGCAATCTCTGGGTCACTTATCACTTAACTACACTTATTTTTCATTATGCAAGAGCGTGCCGTTAGTTATCTTTGCATAAGTGCAAGTTCCTGGTGTTTTTGTTTTAGAATCTTTCCTGTAACTGCAGTTTTTTTATCCTTTTCAGGCTTCTATGGAATCCATTCGAGACTCACTTGCAGAGGAATTAGTCAAAATGACAGCAGAGGTGAAGTTCTATCATTTTCCTTTTTTTCTTCATTTTTTTTCTCTCTGCGTGTTTGTTTCCTGAGCACATGGGTTCCTTTTTATATTTCAAGCTAGGTAATTTGCTTTTCCTATATCAAGATTCTAACTTTGAAAAAATGAGATCCAGTTGGGAACTGAAATATCCAGTCCTAATTACTGGAAAATAACGCTTTAGAAGTGCTTTCCGCTTATGTAACAGTTTTGTTTTATCTATGGGTTCCACACTGCAGTGCGAAAAGTTACGAGCAGAAGCTGCTACACTACCAGGAATACGAGCAGAATTAGAAGCACTTAGAAGGAGACACTCAGCTGCACTGGAGTTGATGGGGGAACGTGATGAAGAGGTATATCTGTTATTTCCTTTTACGGTATTCCAAAAGTATCCATTCATTCTACCTTTAATCCAGGTTTTTTATCAGTAGAAAGCTTAAATTTTGTGGACTGATATTAAAAATATTTATATTGAAGGAAAAAAGATTGCACTTTATTGATCAGTATAACCACTGATTGCATTTGTGCTAAATGACATTGAAATTGTGATGGGAGACTGATTTAGATATCAGTAGTAGCTAAAAAATTCAACTTTGCGGTACTGATTTATATCTTCATACGGGGTATAATCTGAGTCTATGATAAAAAAAACAGTGAAATTTGTGCTTAACCTACCTTTCTGTGCTCCTCCTTGTTAAGATAAAATGAAACATTAAAGTGTTCTGTCAAGCATCTAAAATGAAACTCAGCAGTATATAGTTACATAAATACAGAAATGGATATAACAATGCTTTTTTTATTTTTCAAGAAGACAGGTAAATACATAACGATACTTTTTCTCCGATATCTTGCTCTTAGTTGTAAAACCCCATTGTAGCCGCATCACTACAACTCATTATTCAATGAGACCTTTGTTCTGCGTTGTTGTTAAATTGCCATCAAGCATGTCGTACTTTGGCTCATGCAATTCTTTTTTTCAATTCTGAGTTGCTTCATGTCATTTTTTGCTAATCTCTTAGTTTTTATCATTTCTGATATTCAAAATGAACAATTTATCTGATACTGGAAGTGTACAATTTATGTAGTTGGAAGAACTCCGTGCTGATATTGTGGATCTAAAGGAGATGTACAGAGAGCAAGTAAACTTGCTTGTGAATAAGGTAAGGTGTTTGTTTCATCTTAGAAAAATGTTGATAACAGTTTAAAAAAAAATGTTGATAACTAGTAACATTTACATTAATGTTGTGTATTCATCTAAATGCAGATCCACGTGCTAAGTTCGTCGATTGGTGCTTCGTGACAGTGCTTGTGAACTTGTAACAAAAGTTTTCTTTCATACATTCACAGAATTTACTTCTGAATCTCGTCACACCCCAAGTAATTGAATATAGTGTATTTATTATGTATAGCACGTTTTAAGAGTGCACTACTATCGAGCTTGAAAAGTTCGTTATTCGTTGATGGGATTTCTTGATTATCAGTCATATACAAACTAGATTAGTAGTCTTGAATAATACTTCTTTGAACTTGGTTTTTGCTTGGCCAAATATTTAAACATATTCTAAATTATTTTGCTTTGTTTTTTCCTTCAAATATCTTCAAAATAAGAGTATTTCAATAAATGCTCATACTATTGTTGTAAATCCATGATGCGATTACAACTTTGGTGATGGAAAGTTGATGAAGGTCTTAGATTACACGTCAACATTAGGAAAGTTCATGTAAGATCACATGCAGGATTTTAAATATAAAATGTTTTGGAAAAGTCCACATGGATTACCCGTAGATTTCAATTTAAAATTTAAAATATTTCTATTTGAAAAATTGATTGTTGATTGTGGACTTGAAAGATTGCAAGATTTTTTTTATTCAGAATCCAAAAAATTGCAAGATTCTAGATTCAGTATCTCCATACTTAAGGTGCCAGTAAATCATCCAACGAAAGATGATATGACCGTTATGTATCCACGTTAATCGTACACAGAACCCTCACAATTGAATTAAATTAAAAAATTAATATAAAATTCATAAATTACAACTATATTTCTCTCACAAATTATAAAATTGCAGCAGTTGTCTTTTTTTCATACATGGTTTTTTAAGTTTTTCACTTTTTGTCTCTTCAATCAATTGCAGTCATTTGTTCACGGTACATAACGATCACATCATCTTTCATTAGATGTCTTACTAACACCGTTAAGTATGGAGGTCTTGAATTGAGCATCTTGCGATCTTTTGGGTTCTGAATCGAAAATCTTGCGATCTTTCTGGTCCTGAATTGATAGATAAATCATCTTTTGGATTCTAAATCGATAATACTCCTTAATTCTAAGATAATTTACATTTAAATTAACAATGGGCTACGAGTAAGATTACCCATTTTTATTTTGGATCAATCATTATTATTTGGGCCAACTATATTATTTTGGTCCCCTCAAGACTCATCCGACGTATTACATTATATTTACTCATTCAATTTCTAACATAGTAAGTATGCATGCATATATGCAAATTGGGGTTATAATAACTTGTTCGATTGTATGTAAGTTGATAATTATGATTATTAAACTTTTGAATAACACATTGTAATTAAACATTATCACTGGTGAAGGGAAGATGTTTTATTGAATATTTTAATGAAACATTGAATTCCATAATCCTTATAACATGAAGTATCTTTTATCAAGTGTTTTGGAGTCGATAATCTTCCTAGTTGAGATAATTGATTTAGTTGAGGAAATTTCTTAGGAATAGCATATTGGGAGAGTTGGTGATTTGCATGTGTTTTTCTATAGTTCACCTCCAGTTTTGTCTTTTACTTGTTTGTGGCATTCTAGACTAGGAGATCTATCTGTATAAGGAGAAGTGAAATCATGGTATCATGTTTTGAACATTTCTGATTCACAAAATCATTTGTCACATCCAGATTTTGATTCAAGAGCACTGACTTCTTTCGATTTAAGCCATCGTGATGTTTGGGGTCCATTTTCTACTCCTACTTAGGTATTTTTCTTACCATTATTGATGATCACTCTAGGTTCACATGGACTTATTTTCGAACGTAACCAAATTTTGTTCATACTGTCAAAACTCAGTTCAATAAATGCATTAAAACCATCAAGTTTGATGATGCCCCTAAATTTGACTTATCTACTTCCTATTCTACTCATGGGACAGTGCACGAATCGGAAAACTGTTTCTTGCAGCTAAAATATTGCAGGATTTCTCACAAAAAAAAAGAAAATAAATAAAGTCCTGAATGGTAACAAGCCATAGCAGCATAACTTCGTGCACTCATTGCTCTTCATACTTGGCAAATTTGTGATTCTTCCTCCCGGCAAAATTGCGATTCGATGTAAATGGGTTCATCATGTTAAGTTATCTCGCTGATGACTCTGTTGAGCACTATAAGGCTCGCCTTGTTGCTAAAGGATTTACCTAAAAAGATGGTATTGATTATTTGGATACTTTTTCCTATGTTGCCAAGCTTATTATTAAACTCATTCTTGCTGTTGCCGCAGTCAAAAAGTGGGAGTTGTTTCATCTTGACATCAATAATGCATTTCTTCATGGTGATATTCATGAGGACATCTATATGGAATTACAACAGGTTTACCTGTTGCCGGAATATTTCAATCCTGTGCGTAAGCTCAAAAAATTGATTTATGGTTTAAGGCAAGTGATATTCTGATGTTCTGGTACATATTGGGTTTAAGAAGTCAGCATTTGATAACTCACTTTTCTTACTTCATATAGGTAATGCATGTTTATTTGTTGTGGTTAATGTGGATGATATGTTGCTTGCTCGAAATGATATATGTCTTGTTCAAGAATTCAAGGTCTTTCTGGCAAAACATTTCAAGTTTAAATATCTTGGGACCTTTGAAGTATTTCCTTTGGACTTGAGATTTCAAGGCATAAACCTCCAAAACAGTGATGGAGGACAACCTTTATCATATCCGTCTGTCAACAGGAGCTTGGTTCGAAAACTGTTGTATCTAAAGTCTTACTCGGCCAGATTTGTGTTTTGTTGTGCACAAACTCAGTCAGTTCCTATCATATCTGTAACGCCCCGAGCCCATGGGGTTAGAGCCCGTAGCGATACGCTAACAACTACTTGACCCATTCTCGCATTGCCAAAATGGTTAACCCAAGTTGTTAGAAAGTTCATTAAGCTCACCTTATGAACCATTGAAAATTCTTGTACCCAACTAATGTGGGATATCAGTATATGACAATATCTTAGCTCACAACACTATGAAGCAGTTATGAACGTGCTCAAATTATAGAGGGAACAACGGGCCAAGGTATTTTCTTCTCCAAGTCCTCTAACTTGTAGTTATATGATGTGGATTGGGCAGCTTGTCCAGACAAAAGAAGATAAGTGAGTGGTTTCTGCTATTTCTGGGAGAGGCATCACTTTCGTGGAAGTCTAAGAAGTGCCATTGTGTCTCGTTCATTAGCAATGACAGAATATAGGGCTATGGTGAATGCTAGGTGCGAAACCATTTGGTTGGTATCTCTTTTAAAGGATCCGGATCCATTGTATTGTGATAATCACGCGTAGGGATACCAATCACCGTCGGTTTTCAGGTAAGCCTTGTCGGGTCGCGAGATGAATCGAACTCGATTTTTTTAAGTTGAAAATTCTTTACCCTAATCCTTCGGTCTTTGAGCTAGCCCGTCGAGCTGGAATTCATTGTTATTATTTCAATGTGTCATTTTATTATGAAATGTAAATATTCACTATCTTATTCTAAAAATAATTAAAATACATATATACTATTTAGAAGTTTTAAATCGAATTAATTAAAAATAAATTAAGCTTCAACAACAACAAGAATAAATTCACTATATACACAAAATATGTTAAGCACGATGGATTATTTGGGTTCAATAATAAATTTAATTTTTCATGAAAATTTGAAAATTTTAATTATAAATAAATAAATAAATAATAAATTCAACACGTTGAAAGAATAATGGAAATATTTACTCAAACTATACTTAAAAAGGAAGAAAATATTTATTTAAACTGTAGTATAAAGAAGAAGAATAAAGAAAAAAGAAAAAAAGAAGAATATGAAAAAGCAAAAAGAAAATATGAAAGGAACTGTCCAGTAAGAAATGGCATACAGCAAAAAGAAAAAGAAAAACATAGTGATATGAGAGGAAACCCTGAGGCTTCGAAAACCCTAGCGTCTCATCCCATGAATGTCGATTTGGGGGCTGATTCGCCGAACCTATCGACGGAGAACTTTCCGCTCCTAGCTATTGCGTCGGACGGGGCAATGCAGTCAAACCGTAACCGTAAGAGAGCTAGGGTTCGTGATAACCGGGAGGACACCAGTGAATTGCCTAGAATATCATTCAGGGATATGGTTAGTAGGAGTAAATCCCATGTTGTGATATGTGAAGTTGATGAATTAGAGGAGGCTTCCAAGGATGATATTGTCCTTGACTAGTCCACCCTCCTGCCAGAAATCAAGGTGTCTCCTAATACTATGAAACCCTTTTGAAGCCGTGGCAGAATATGGTTGTCGTCAAGCTAATGGGATGATCAGTAATTTACTCGGTTTTGCTTAATCAACTACGTACTCTCTGGCCGGCCATGAGAAGCGACTCAATGATGGATCTGGAGAATAGTTATTACTAAGTTTGCTTCCACTTGAACAGGGACGCCGTTAAAGCCGTAGTTGGAGGACCCTGGGTTATCCTTGGGCACTATTTGCATGTACAACCATGGAAAGCAGACTTTGATGTTGCAAGTGAAAATCAAATTGGAGGTGGCTTGGATCCGCCTCCCAGGGTTACCGGTGCACTGTTATAAGGAGAGAATGTTCAAAAAAATAGGAGAAATCATTGGAAAAATGCTAAAGGTAGACTACCAAACAGGTTCAGTTCGCACGTATTGTTGTTGAACTCGACCTATCAAACCACTTTGTGCTGAGTTTGTTATTTTGGGAAAACGCCAAAGCGTCGAGTATGAGAACTTGCCAGATATCTTGACACAATCCTCGCTACGGATGAAAATTTGGATCGCTGCCCAAGACTGATGCGGAAGCAAAACAACGTTTAAAGGGGTGAAAAGCGAAGACGTCACAAACGAAGGTGGAAGTTCGTTTGATAAGTCGGGTGAACTCCTTGATGCAATCAAAGAAAATTCGGTAAACTCTCGGTAAAGATAAAATAACTCACAAGTTTAATTGATTGAAAAACTGAATATAAACGTTTACAATGAAGCCTTTATATAGGTGTAGAAAACCTATTTCTAAAAGAAAAAAGATAACTTTAAATCTAAAAATAT
>AYJT01027926.1:0-16078 GCA_001278415.1 Ocimum tenuiflorum | reverse complement strand
AAAAAAAACGCACATAAAAACGTGGGGAAAAAACGTGTGAAAATGTGGCCGAAGAATATTCTTCATGGACCAACCCAATTTGCCATTGATAAAATTCACCATGCGTAGTCCAAGCCCAGCTTCTTCTCCAATGGGCCTCTTGCTCAATTCTTGAGCCCAAACCTCTCGAATAAGCACATTAAGCCCATCCTTGAATTTTTTTGCTCTCGCACGGGTCACTAGCCCAACAGGGACTTCAACTGGATCACGCACCAACGAATCTCGAACTCCATTAATTCCCTTATCTTGTAGAGGATTTGTCCTTAAATCCAAACCATCACCTACATCAAAAGGACTCAAATCAGTAACATTAAAAGTAGTACTCATATTATACTCATCGGGTAAATCCAATTTGTAGGCATTGTCATTGACGCGCTCCAACACTTGGAATGGACCATCTCCCCATGGTAACAACTTTGACCAGTGCTGCAACGGAAATCTCTCCTTGCGCATATGCAGCCACACCCACTCTCCAGGCTCATAGACCACCTTGTGACGCCCCTTGTTAGCTTGTTTGACATACTGCTTAGTCCTTCGCTCGATGTTCTGTCTTGCCTTCTCCTAAATCTGCCTAATAAAGTCAAATCTTTTCTTACCATCAAAGTTAGTTTGCTCATGATCAAGCAAAGGACTCAAATCCAATGGCGTCAAAGGATTAAACTGATATACAATCTCAAAAGGTGAAAACTTAGCAGCAGAATGAACAGATCGATTATAAGCAAACTCAACATGCGGCAAACACTCCTCCCAAGACTTAATGTAGGCAAATCCTATTTACTTCCTCGAAGAAAAGTAGGCAAATCCTATTTACTATCTCAGTTTGACCATCTGTATATGGATGAAGAGTAGTAGAAAATAACAGTTTCATCCCTAACTTACACCACAAAGTCTTCCAAAAGTAGCTCAAGAACTTAGAATCTCTATCAGAAACAATAGTCCTAGGCATGCCATGCAATCTATCAACCTCTCAAAAGAACAAATAAACAACAAGAGATCCATCATCAAATTTATAACATAGAATGAAATGCGCCATCTTAGAGAATCTATCAACAACCACAAACACAGAATCACGACCATGCTTACTCCTAGGTAATCCTAACATAAAATCCATAGAATATCAATCCAAGGTGCAGTACAAATAGGCAATGAACTGTACAACCATGGACACTAGATCTAGACTTAGCCTGCTTACATCTAATGCATCTACCACATATTCATTCCACATCATGTTTCATGTGAGGTCAAAAGAAATGCTCATACAAAACAACCAAAGTCTTAGCAATACCAAAGTGACCCATCAAACCACCACCATGAGACTCAAGCAGCAACAATTCATGCAAAGAGCATTTAGGAACACACAATTTATTCCTCTTAAACAAGTAATCATTATTTCTAAAATACTCTCCAATAGCAGATTTTTTCACATGTTTGATATATCTCACCAAAATCATCATAATCATCCACATACAAGCTCTTAATATACTCAAACCCAAGGAACTTAGCATCTAAAGTAGAGATCAAGGCATACCTTCGAGAAAGTGCATCAACCACCACATTCTCCTTACCTTGCTTGTATTTGATGATGTAGAAAAATATCTCAATGAACTTCATCCACCGTGTATGCCTCTTTTTCAATTTGTGTTGCCCTTTCAAGTGCTTCAATGACTCATGATCCATGTGAATGATGAACTCTTTAGCCTACAAATCATGCTGCCACGTTTGCAGTTCCCGAACCAATGAATACAGCTCCTTATCGTACGTGAGATAGATCAAAGTAGCACCGTTGAGCCTCTCGCTGAAGTACGCCACTGCCCGACCCTCTTGCATCAGATTTGCACTAATTCCAACACCAGAAGCATGACATTCAATCTCAAAAGTTTTAGAAAAGTTAGGAAAAGATAATACTGGGGCGTGAAACAACTTGTGCTTCAACACTTCAAATGCTTTTTCTTGTGCTTTCCCCCAACGAAACTCCATGTTCTTCTTTATGACTTTCGTCAATGGGGTTGCAATAGTGCTGAAATGAGGCACAAACCTCCTATAGAAACTTGTAAGCCCATGGAAACTCCGAACATGTCCAATGCTCTTTGGATGTGGCCACTCTTGGATAGCTCGTATTTTCTCCTCATCAACTTGCACTCCCTGTGCACTAACAACAAAACCAAGAAACACAAGCTTATCCGTGCAAAATATGCACTTCTTAAGGTTAGCAAATAATTGTTCCTTTCGAAGCACATCTAAAACATATCTAAAATGCTCATCATGATTCTTGCTATATATTAAGATATCATCAATATAGACAACTACAAATTTGCCAATGAAAGTGCGCAAAACATGATTCATAAGATGCATAAATGTGCTATGTGCATTAGTCAATCCAAAAGGCATAACTAACCACTCATATAAACCAAGTTTTGTTTTAAAAGCAGTTTTCCACTTATCTCTTTTTTTAATCATAATCTGATGATATCCACTCCTTCGATCAATTTTTGAAAACACACAAGAACTATGCAATTCATCAAGCATGTCATCTAAACGAGGGATATGATGACGATACTTTACTATGATATTATATATAGTTCGACAATCGCAACACATCCACATCGTGGAATACTTCTTTAGGCCGGAGGATTCGCAGTGACAATGCATGTGGCAGTGGAAATGTAGTTAGCAGAGAAATTCTACAGCTACTCCGACAACTAAATGCGGTCTTCTACTAGAGGTGTGACCAGAGTCAGCCTTTGGATTTCCAGGGTTATGTGCAGGTTTAAAATAATGCCTTATATAAGATAATCATAAATAATATTATGTATCATCATTGCACAATTTATATTATAATTCCTCAAATTAATAGAACTCTCAATGTTTTTTAGATATTAAGAGTATAAATATTCATGGTTAACAATTCATATGAGTCCAAGAAACCAAATCCCTTAGGAAAATAATCTAAAAGCTCATAAATTATTTTATTCTACCCAAGTTTCAAGTAAAATATCAGCTCTTTTATCTTGCTTAATATGTCAAAAACTTATCACACGCACACACACTTATATATATAGTATTAGTATAAAATAAATCGTTCATATGCTAACTTTTCTTGTTTGATCCTGTCTCTCTCGCTTTGCTTGTGTATGTATACAGAACTCTTGTTTAGATTTTTATTTTCAAAAGGATTAGGTTTAGGACTCATACATATGAGTTGTGCGAATTTCGTATTAACTTTGTCATCTATGAAGAATTTCATGAACTTAAGAAACAAATATAAGTGCTACAATGATAATAATATAATTTATAATTATCTTATTAATGGCACTATTTTCCGATTTGTAGTAGTTTCATAGTAGCCATGGACATCTAGCAATGCCCAGTCGCTCGCCCTCATTCTTTCGACGAGTTTCTGCATAAATTGGTTGTGCGTATTGGCCGTGACTGCGTGGAGAGCTCTGTCGCTATGTGATCCGAAGCTAAAGCTGGATCGCGCGACAGAAGAATTTCTCGGCTAACCAGTCACCTTCTGATGCAGCTGTATACATGGATTCACCATCTGAACTAGGGCTTCTTCTTATCTTCAACGAAGATGCATCCATTTTGCTTAGAAACAATGTTAATTTAAGAGCGCAGTGAATGACACTGACAAAGTTGTTATGCTTATCTTGTAATTTGAAGCTTTTAATTACTTATTTAACATTGAATTATATGGTTGTTTTTCTTTACTGTGAGTGAAGGGCTATATATGGTAGGTCCTTTAGACTGCTTCACCTTGTTCACAAAATACAAAAAGAATATATAATAATGAAACTCTTTTGTCCCATCTTAGTTGGGTTTACTATTTAATTTAACCATGCGAAACAAATATTCTTTTTTTTTTTAAATTCTAATTTTATCATTTTTCCTCCTAAAAATCTCACGTTTGGTTGTTTGCTGGAACAAAATTTAAGTTTCTAAAAGTGTAAATTCAATGAAACCATAAAATGTAAAATTATAACATCATAAAATTATGCAGTAAAACTAAAGTTTGTTGTTAGTTTCACTATTAAAATTTGTATTACTCTCAAGTCTCGCACATACGTTGTCCTTTTTGTCGGACGAGCGTGAAATCACAAATGTAAAATATCTTAAGAGCACCGAGCGCCATTAAAATATTTTTATATATATTTATAAAACAAATGCTACTTAAAACATATATGTTAATTCCATTAAACGTTATATATTTTACGTATAAAATATTACTAAAACATGTTAGATTTTAACAAAATAATATTCATATCCTTAAAAAATGTTTGGAATTACCAAAGAAAAAGCTACTCTATTGCATCAATGGAAAGTAGGCTAATTTGGGACTTGGAGCGTCCGAGCGGCCATCTCTATAGAAATTTTGTGTGATCTAGCTCTACAGTGAAGATACGTTCATTTTGTTTATAAACAATGTTAATTTAGGAACACAATGGATGGAGATTAACAAAGTTAATATGCTTATCTTGTAATCTGAAGCTTCTGATTACATATTTAGCATTTAATTATTTGCTTCTTTTTCTTTATTGTATACTGTAAAGCGCCAAAGTAGGTCCTTTTGTCTGCTTCACATTGTTCACCAAATATAAAAATAATCAACTCTTTTGTTGGGATAACCTTTGTTAGGCTTAGCATTAATTAATCAATGTAACGACGCTAAACATATATTTTTATTTCTTTTAATTTCTAAAACTCTTTTTTATCTAAACTCTCGCCTTTAGTATTTTGTTAATCAAGGGAAAAAGAAATTGAATCTGACTTTTGTTTTAATAATAAGATTCACTATGGGTATGAATTTAATAGTAAGTGAAACGTATATGGTTTGATCATTTCAATAAAATTTTCTATATTGAATCAAGGCCCTTAATGGAATTCAAAAAAGGAAAAGAAATGGAAAAAGGAGAGACTACATTGAACACGGTATGGGAATACTATATACTTTTAGTTACTTATTCAATTAAAAAGTAGTAAAATGGAATATTAAATTAAAAAGCCTTGTTAAAGTTAAGCTGAATATTGTGCTATTAACAAGAGAAACGTAAATCAATTTTGTAAAGAAAAGTTGTCGTAGAAAGAACAAGAGCAAGGCTACAATGGGAAAGAAAAAGGGAGGTTGGTAATTGGATATTGAATATCAAATTGAAAAGAAACAAAAATGGTTATAAAATCAAAGAGTAGCATCTTATACGCAAGAAAAAAAAGTAGCATAAATTGGCAAAGAAACACATTGACAAAAAAGAAGAAAGAAAAAAAAAAAAAAAACAAAGAAAGAAAGAACACATTTTGTTTGTAACATGAAGAAGTTAACAAGAAGCAAGAATGGAAGGCTGATTTACGGCCCAAAATGGATGAATATTTAACCAAATTCAGAGCGATGAAAACGCAACTTCCCTCATCTTATATTGCATCAGCTCATCCAGTTTCTCATGCTCCTTCGACGTCTCAAAATAGCCAAATTCAAACTCCACAAGGTTTGAGCATTTTTTTGTTTTTTTTTTTAATATCTCTATTTCGTGGCTCCAACTCAACCTTGAGCAACCGAATCCATTGACTTGGATAGTTGGTGTCATTGCTTTTTGTAACAATTACTTTTGTACTATTTTATACTTCATTGCATCATATAGACGTTTTTATCTTAGCGAAACACGGTAATTTATATTTTCTATATTTTATAATCTACTCCATCAAAAAATTATTCTTTCTCTTGTCGAAACTTAAACCATTAAAACATTTTCATACAACAAAACATCAAATTTTATTCAAGTCACTTAACTATTTCATTTTCATATCTTTAAATATTCATGTCATTATTTAAGTTGAACTTTTACTCAAGTATGCTATTCTTTTGGTAAATTTTTATGACGATGTATTATTATTTTTACTATAATAACATTATGATTTGCTGGACTACAAAGGTTTTATACTTGGTTTTAATTCGATTCACTGTCCTTACAAAGTTTCGTTGATTTCAAACCATTTGTGCCGCATTGATTTATGGCCCCATTTCTTTTTTCGCTGATATGTCAAGGCCGACCGGATCACAAACTTGTGTGACCTTTTGAAGAAAAATCACTTTCTTCTCATTAATTCATTTTTATGTTGCGTCTTTTCAATATGTTTTAGCCTTTTCTTTTCGAATTTTGAGATTTGCAGATGTGGCTTTGGAATTGTTGGAGAAGAATGTATCAGTTGCAACAATGAGGAATGAAGAAGGAACAGCCTTGCATGTGCTAGCTCGAGAGGAAATATCACATGTTCGTACTTACACAAGATTTTTGGAAAGTTATCGTCGCAATTTAGTCATCAGAGGCTTCAGTAGTAAGAACCTTTTTTTAATTAGTATGCAATATAAAATCTAATCCCCCAAATGTCCAAATTATAACTCGAGCTCATCATTCATTGGACACGAACAGTTTGCTTTAACCACTTGCGCTTTAGTTCCTAATTAATGTTTGTTTTATATATTTATTTCATTGTGTGACTAAAATTTTAGGAATTAGTAGGATGGTTTTGGCTCAAATAAAGCTCATTCTCTAGTGCGCTATAACATCAAATAAGACATTAGTAGATAACAAAAAGATTAGGCTTTACTCTACCACCTCGGAGTATAGTGATAAACACCTTTCTCATGATCTTAATGGTCATGGGTTCAAGTTTATATGGGGATATCCAGGTGGGTTTATTTAATATTGTATATAAGTTAAAAAAAATCAAGCTTTACAAATTCATGATGTTTTGCTCAATTATTTTGTTTTCTTTTTTTTTTTTTAGTTTCAATTATCTGTGCCAATTATTCACGTTAAAGTTTTTGCTCATTATTGTCATTCCAAAATTTTATTACGATTTTTTTGTACCATCAATAACTTGATTTGTTAACCACAGTGTTTTTATATAACTGTTTTCATATTTCTGTTTAATCTTATCGGTTACAATTAATTTTATTTGCAAGAAAAAATTAGGTGCCCATTTTTTAATTTTTGTCAAGGGCCCGGAATGCAGAACTCATAACTATGGTTACTCACTCTTTCCCTAATGGATATACTATTTTTCATATTGCTGCTGTATATCGACGAGAAAACATTTTCAGACTTATATACCAAGCAGGGGCCATGAAGCATATCATTACAGCTTCACAAGACCAAAATGGTGACACCATTCTCCATTTAGCTGGGAACTTAGCACCTCATAGCAGAAGAAAACTTGTACCAGTACCAGCTCTTCAATTGCAAGGAGAGTTAGCATGGTTCAAGGTAAAAATTTTAATGCTGGATGATCGTTTCGTGCGGTTGAGATTCCCTAGTAGACAATGATTTTACGTACTTTACTGATATGTGTATTGATTAATGGAAATAAATCATATTTTTAAGAAAAAAAGATTTATATTGATTTATTTCCACATATTAATCATTCAGATATCTCTATTGTATAATAGAGAATCTCAACTGTGTATAGTATGATTTTGAATCTTCTACTTTATATATGCTATGGCTATTCTACATTATTGAGTTTATCAATTTTTATTTAATATTTTAACATGTTTTGTATATAATTATTTATGATTATTTAGTAGGGTTGATCCTTATAATATTTTATATAATTTAAATAAAAAATATAAATTAAAAATTAAGAAATAGCACAAAAACTTGCAAGGGATCAACCCACTTTATAATTGTAAAAATTTATGTAAAACAAAACAAAATTAAAATTTTAGAAAAGTACCAAATAAAATTAAGAAACACAATAAAGTGACAACGAATATCTAGTTTAATTGTTTCAATTTTTTATATGAAATAAACAGGTATCCAATAGAATCCATAGCAAACATATTACTAAAAATTTAAACCGTGATAACACAATGAAAAAATCAAGTGTTTGATGACTGAGTTCTTCTATTAATGAAGTTCCTTGTTCATTTAATACGCAACTCAAATCTTTCAAATCTTGTGGCCGTTTCTTTTTTTTACCATATTTAAATTACAATAAATTCCCACTCAAATAGCTGCTTCTTTTCTTATAGGAAGTGGAGGCAGTTGTTCCTACGTCTTGTCAGAAGACGCGGAATAAAGAAGGGAAGACACCGAGAGAGTTGTTCTCGACGGAGCACAAGACATTGTTGGAGAAGAGCGAGGCATGGATGAGGAACACCGCCAATTCTTGCATGTTGATCGCCACTTTGATGCTCCCTGTCATCTTCACGGCAGCCTTCACTGTGCCCGGCGGGAACAATCAAGACACCGGCATTCCTATACTCTTGAAGAGGATTTGGTTCACATGTTTCGTTATTTTCGAAGCGTTGGCTTTGTTCGGCTCTACCTTGTCTATCGTAACATTCTGGTCCATCATGACATCGAGCTTCGACGAAGATCAATTTCTTGAGGTGTTGCCGTATCAGTTGAAATTGGGACTTGGTGGTCTGTTGGTATCACTTGTTGGTGCCATTTCGGTGTTTATGGCGACATATTTTTTTGGTGTTCGTGGAGATAAGGGCATGGCTCATCAAATTCGTAATTATTTGGACTTATGTTATCCTCATTGTAGCAATTGGGATGGAGTTTGCCAAGCTATTGGCAAACACGAGCCTTCAAAGATATTTCTCCGAGATTCTGCCTCGCTCTGTTATAGATAGACTTCTCGGTCGGTATCGGATAATTAGAGAGTGATAAAATCGATATAAAGATTTATGTTTCAAATGTCGTTTAGAGATGGGTTTGCTTATTATCGGTGTTTCATATTCTATATAAATAAAATAAATGAATTGTATTTTCAGTTCCACAGAATAAAGTCTCATTTCATTTTAGTCCCAATAATTACATTTTTAATCTCATATTTGCATACTAGATAAAATCACACCGGAACAGATCACGTAAAGTTGTTCATGCATATAAATATGAATGGGAAAATAAAATGCATGATCATTCAAGTTTGAAAGTGCAATACGACCATTTGTATTCTTATCTCAAGATGCGATGAAACATATTCTTAGATTCTGCATTTTCATCCTTCACCATTCGAATCTCTAGCATAGCATTGGCATCTCTTTTGAGTTGGATTGTTGTATCAAAGTCACGCTCACCCTCAAATATTATGCTATGTAAAATTATACGAATAATTAATATATTATGTAAAACTTCTTTTCTCCAACAATGGGTCAGTCGTGATAACAAATTTTATTTGTAGATCTCCGAATGAACTTTCAATATATTTTTTGTATGTTTCCTTTCTCTTTAAAAAATATTTTATCTTCTATTTAAAAAATAATAATTTATCTTCAATATGCATGCTCATGAATAGTTTGTGTTGAGGTCTTGACCCAAAATTTTGACCTCAGAAAGAGTTCGAGTCCAAAATTCAGCTCGAAGGGGAATCTCGAAAACCCGAAGCAGCTTGAGAGTCAACCCTCAAGAATTGCCCCAATAACGAAGCCTTAAATCTCCTCGAGGATTGAAGCATGAAGGCCCCTCGAGAATATGGTTCGCAGTGCATTATTAAGTAAAATGTGACATTTTTATACTTATTATGTGTAATTGGGCCTCTTTATATCGTTTAGACTCACAATGCATGAATCTTAGGTTAATTATAGCTTTCTCCCCTGACTTTGTATAAAAGGGGAGGAAGGTCACACTTTCACCATTCATACACACACTACTCCACATAGTGATGCTTTTCTTCTATTTTTGGCCTCCGGTCACTATTTGATCGGATTTCACCTACAAAACAATCTAATCTATCTCTCAAATATATAAAATAATACATCTAGAACCGTCCGGAGGACGTAAAACATTTCTAGGCAAGTGTCGCGTCAATTTCCATCAGAGTTCAATAAAGCTCAACAGTTTGCACAAATGGTAGATCATTTGGATGTATACCATAAGCTAAATATAATAATTCATATTACATTTAATTATAAGTAATACCCTTAGTAATGTCCACGAACGATATTGAGAAACCTTGGTCAAGTAACCAAAAATCTCAATGGAATAGGCTTAGGAAGACAGACGTTATTCCGAGAGCGAAAATGACGATGGAGAGCCTATTCAGAAGGATTACCTACGTTGTATCAGATGAAAAGGCGAGGCTTTAAACAAGATAGCACAAGCTTGATCGATGCTCTTTCCCTCTAATAGAAAAGTAATATCCTTATGCCATTGACCTCATTGTTTGCGAATTTAGGTTGATGGAAATTGACGCGACAAGTCAGTTTTTGGTATCTATTTCTCGAAATGAACTTCGATCGTAATACCAATTAATCCGTAATAGTTCGCTCTATTGTCTGCAAACTGTCATGTGAGAAATTGTAAGTCAACTATATAAAGTGAGAAACTAATGGAGCATAGCTTGAAAATTGTCCATCCTGAATCTAAAAATATCAAAAAACAAAGACAAGTCCAAATTAAAAAAATCTACCTTATTTACAAGTGAAGATACAAGCCCACTCCGTCCTTTCTCCAATGTGGCCATGAACATAACAAGAATGTATGAACATCCCTATACTTGGAGAGTTGTGGATATGTCCAACTGATGTCTTAGTGAACGTTGTTCGGAAATCTGAAATTGTAAGAAAATAGTTTCTTTAGTTAGTTAATTTAAAAGTCATCATTCTTGTAACAATTAATTGCATACCTTGCATGATTCCTACTTCAGTAGAGTTGCAGCTTCTTAAATTAGTTGTGCATCTATTGTTGCCGAGAACCAAGTAATTGAGCTCTGGAACATATATAAAGATTTAATCCCCAATAACTATATATTCAACAAATAACAAAGAAGGATTCTAAATACAGCCACCAAATCATTCAATGCAGCCCCCCTTCATTATTATTATTAAAACTTGAAATTAGTAAACAAATTTACCTTTTTTACCCTCATAGTCCCCCACATAAAACTCTAAATAGAAAAGAAGAAAAAAACAAAGCCACGACAGAAAACAAAACTGGAGAAACGTAGAAAATCAAAATTCTTCCATAGACTTTCTGACTGGAACCAGATCAAAATGTAGAATTCACCAAAATTCTTCCATTGGCTTTATTCAACGGACAAGTCGTGAGGCAAAAACTGTTTCACAATTGAGTTAAATTCCGGCAAAATCCAAAACTTTGTGATTCATGATGACAAACAGGGAGTTAGATTCCAAGTCACGATCAAACAAAATTAAGGAATGCGACATTAGATCTCAAACAAAATATATTACTTATTTGGGAACTTCGAATAAAAGAAGACAACTACTGCACTATAATTAATTGAAATTTCCCATAGTAACGTCTTTATTCATCATGTCATACGTAATCATGCACATCATCATCGTGTTTGAATATGAACAAAAAAGAGCTCAGGAATTGTACAATCAAAAAAAGCTTCAATTAATGCATTATAGTATTCACTTTCGTTGAATACTGGCCACAGATCTTCAAGCGTAGGATTTTACTAAACAAACCAGGTGGTTGTAATATAAAATTTCTTGATGTTGTTGTGTGTTTTCACGCCCATGGAAGACCTTCAATGGCTTCCCAAAAGCTCGTGGAAGAAAGCCCATGGAAGAATTTTGGTGAGTTATGTGTTTTGATTGGAAAGTCCATGGAAGAAATTTGATTTTTTGCATTTCTGCTGTGGGTCTATTTTCTTTTCCTTTGTTATTTAGGGTTTTATGTAGGCGCTACGAGATTGAAGGAGTAAAATTGTTTACTAATTACAATTTTTAATAAAAAAAGGGCTGCATTGAATAATTTGGTAGTTGCATTTGGAACACCGATTAATAAATGAGAAAACTAGGAAAATTATTCCACATTTTCTGTCAATCGGAAATTTTATCCCACATTATATTCGTTAGAAAAAAATATCCTACATTTTCATTCTGGTATGAAATTCTATCCTACTGTGTTAACGGTGTTAAAAACGTATTAATTCACCCGTTAAATTCACATGGCAGTTGCGTGGAACATGACATGGACTAAAATTTAGTTCATTCCTTTTACAAATTAAATATATTTTTTATTAAATAATTATCTTTTATTAAAAAAATCCCTATTCCCCACCATCTCCTCCTCCCCCCTTCCCCGCGCCCTCCCACACGCACTGTCGGAGCTATGTTGTCTCATGGAGTACAGTCGTACACCCAAAAAAATTAGTAAATATATATATATATATAATTGTATTTATTATAAAAATAAATATATAATTGTATACTCATTAATTTATTTACTACAATTTACAATCCTATAAAAATTAACACTTCAAATCTCTAAGTCCATCAATAAACAATTAAACGAATTCTATTAAATTTTTTTTATCACATTTGTAAAATATAAAAAATAAAAACATTACTTAAAAAAAATTCTCCCCTTAATTGGCAACATCAGTAAAATAAATAAGCAATCCATTCCTACACAAGAATTAACAAATCAAACCCCACTCGCAAAACCCACCTCAAATTGTGAAACCAAATTAAAAATATTCTCCCAAATTTTCAAACCAAATAAACAATCCCACTAAACAACAAATTATATTCCATTTCAAATTTGTTTTTCAAGTTTCAATTAGTTCTTAAATCTATCTGTTGTAGTCCCATGTATATATTCAATCGATAACAAAGAAATATGTTAGATATCTTACTTATAACATAATTTATAGAGGCCAAATTTAAAATAGCCACTTTGGTTATCCAATGTGCAAAAATAGCCACTTTTATAAAAACATCCACAAAATAGCCAAATTGTCTAAACTACTCTCACTTTGTGTCTTGTTTCTATAAATATTTCTCTTTTTCAGAGATTTTTTTACTTCAATGTATTAATTCCAACAAGTTTGACTTTTTATCAGAAATTCAATTTTCTAATTAAATTTCAGATCAGATTTTCAATTTTCGATCAGAATTTGAAATTCCAATCGAATTTTCAATTTCAATCAGATTTTTAATTTTCTATCATAAAGTCAATTTTCGGACTTTAACCTTGCGGACAATGTTGTTTCCATGGGGGATGGAGTTGATAGAGCAGGATCGTGAGCTTAATCGACGGCAGGGAGTGAGTAGTTATGGGGTCAAGTATGAGGGTCGATTCGAGGCTCAAGTTCAAGGGTTGATTTGAGGCTCAAATTCGAGGGTCGATTCGAGGCTCAACTACCAAGGGTCGATTTGAGGCTCAAGTTCGAGGGTCGATTCGAGGCTCAACTTTCGAGAGTCAATTTGAAGGTCAAGTTCAGGGGTCGAGTCCGACAAGTTAGTTCGAGTCCGAGTCTAAGTTCGAGGGTTGCGTGCATGGGTCGAGTGCTTATGGGATTTATTTTGTTATTTATTTATTTTCTTATGTGAATTGTTTATATCCTTATTAGATTTGTTTATATCCTTATTGGATTTGGTCAGGTATTTGTATTGGACTCGAACTCGACCAGCCAACCTGACTTGGACTAGAGCCTTGAATCATCGATCCTCGAATCACTAATTTGACCCTTGGACTTCGACCCACAGACTTGACTTCGACCCACGAACTTTGACCCTCAGACTAGAAGCTCAGAGTCGACCCTCGAACTCGACCCCCTACTACTCCCGTCCCCACCGGCTATAGACCAACAATGAACGGTTCTGCTCTCTATCATGTATTCAATCCCCCTAATTTGGGTCGATGATGTTTAAGCAATAAAATATTATTTTGGTGTTATCGCTGGGCACGTCTTATAAATTTCGTATCCCCAATTCTAAGTTTATGGGCATGCTACTGCCCACACGCTGCTGCTGATATGGTGTATAATCATTTTTTTTGCGCTGTTGATTGGGATAGCAAGTTTGTGGCCATGTCTGCACTTACTATCTCAATCAACAATGGAAGAAAAATGACTATACACCATATGAGCACTTGTTTGAGTAAATATCTCTCAATCAACAGTGCAGTTCCACCTTTCAACAACCAATCTACCATGCCCAATTTTTAGCCTTTTTAATGTCGAACTTTCCGGCGATTCTTGCAGCTCCAGTGCGTATTGATATTATCAGTAGATCTAAGGTAGTACATTGGCTTCATTCGAAGAAATCTATGAAAAATAACAACTTATAAAGAGGAGTGAAACAGAGGTGATGGGCCAAATGGGTATGGTTAGATAGGGCTGCTGCAAAACATAATGAGAGTGTGGTTCACACTAATCTACTCAAATTAACCCTTTCAAAATCCAAACCCATCTTTTGATTTAAAGAACATTAATGAAAAACTCATTGAAAATATATTATGGTTGAATCAATGAAAGAAAGAACGAAGGATTTGAAAGATTCGAGATTCGTTGGTAATTCAATTCAATTCATTGATCCATAATTATTCTTTATGATCATTAACCATAGAACCCCATGAATAACTTAGCTACTCATGAAGAAAGCAAACATAAAATAAGGAAGAGAGCAGAAGATGGAGAAAAGCATAAAACTCATATTTGAATTCAAAGAAAAGCACAGTTCATAGATTTTCGTAAACAAAGGCAACTTGAGTTGTTTTTATGTATAAGAAAGCCCACCTCACGTCCTAGTTAGCTTGACGATAATCAGGTAGGTGCGGTTCGGCAGTTCTCTCGACGAAGCAAACACCTTCACAAATTCACGGACGTGAGTACGATATCGAAAACACTAATAACGAGGTACTAACTTTCACAATGCATCTTATAATGTTTGAATCATTTTAAGTAATATTTTTAGTTGCTGGGTCAAAGTAGAGACTTGGTTGGGTACTTTGAATATCAATGGATTCAATATATATCTTCATAGCGGGTTCGAGTCAAGGCTCTTCATGTCCTTTTAAACAGTCAATAAGCTGCGAAGTAAGGTTGAACCAGGTTTTTAAAAAGGGTTCAAAGGAGATGGATTCTAGCTTGAGTTGTTTAGAATCCGATCAGGTCGTTTAGTTATCAAATTGGTTGAGGAATAAGTCGAGGTTCGGATTGAGATGCTCAAGGTTCGGGTCGAGTAGGTTAAAGTTTGGGTCGGGGTTCGGTTCGAGGTGAATCAAAGTTCGGGTTAAAATGAATTTGGTTTGGTTGAAAGTGAACGAGGTTTAGTTCGAGGTTAATCAAAGTTCGGGTCGAAGTGAATGTGATTCAGTTCGAAGTGAACGAGGTTCGGTTCGAGGTTCGAGGGTCGATCAGATTTGGATCGAGCAATCAAATTTCAAGGGTGATTGACTCGATTGTATATCGATCAGGTCGATCAAGTTTCAAGGATGATCGACTCGATCACATAATGATTGGGTCAATCAATAGGGTCGATCATGCCTTGGATCGGGCGATCAAGAATTCAAGAATGATCAACTCGATTGCATATCGATCTGGTCGATCAAGTTTCAAGGATGATCAACTCAATTTTATGTCGATCGGGTCGATCATGCTTTGAATCAGGCAATCATGATTCAAGGGCGATCGACTCGATCATATGTCGATCGGGTCGATTGGTATTGGTGATTGGGTTTCAGATTGGGTCGAAGGGCTTTTTTGGGTAGGTTTAAAGTTCTTGATCGATCGAGTCGATCTTCAAGGAGGATCGAGTCGATCTTCAAGATTTCTGGGCGTGTTCTAGGTGTTCTTGGCGGATCGGGTTGATCAGCCCTAGATCGACTCAAACTTCAAGGTCGATCGAGTTGATCGAGCCTCGATTGGGTCGATTGAACACCCAGAAAACTCTCGAGAATTTTCGTGTTTTTCATGTTTTTGATTCAAATTTCACAATTAAGGCATCAATAAGTCCTAAATATTCAAGCTAAGGGTATTAGGGGGTTTATAACAACATTCGATCATTTTACGGCACAAAACGAAGGGTGTGAAAAACTAGAGTTTTAGGTTTTATGATCCAAATCAAGATGTAATGGAATGAGATGTTTAGAAGTGATTTGGCACACGAAAATGAAGCATTACAACATGATTTAACAAATATTAATCATGTTTCTTCAAGGGTGAGGATAAAGGGTTTTAGCTAGGGTTTTACCTTGAATGCTAAATTCCGATTTAAGTTGATGGTTAGCACTCTCGTCAATCACCACCCCTTCGATTGAATATGCTCGACTCCGAA
>AYJT01027920.1:0-13188 GCA_001278415.1 Ocimum tenuiflorum | reverse complement strand
CCGATGGTGAGTCAGGGCTTGTATTAGATTTAACTAACCCCACATTTAAAATATATAACACTCATTAATTAATCAATTAATCAAGTTCTGACAGCTTTAATTAATTAATATCTTATTTAATTTCCTCGAGTCACACAGTTCATCCTTATTATCGTACCTGAACTTAATCAACCTGCAAGGTTTAGTACGATAAACCTTGTGAAAACCTCAAGGGAGTGTCGTCATGCTCAAACGGATATGGGCGCTTAATACGAATTTACAGCTTATCATATATGACTTGTTGCCACCCAAGATACAGAGATTATTGAACTGATGGAAACCTCTCACCCATAGTAAGTCAAAGTGACACCCAAGACATATATATAACTTAAATTCTATTACGTTAGGTTCAGTTAAATCACCGAGATCTTGATTCTCTACTCAGATCAGATAAGAGAATACATCTCAACTTGATCCAATCAATACATCGCACGTACCACTATATCAAACAGCCTAGATAAGCTATTTCTCGAATATACTGCAGCCTAGATCGTCGACTCATCCTCAAGTTGCCTCAGCTGTGATTGTTGTTTATATCTCATTTAGGGTTATTTATCATGCAATATACTGCGATCTCCTACACGTTGCATGATCTACCCTAGTTATTATGTGAAATGCATGTAAACAGTTAATTTTGTATATAATATAAATAAAATTAGCTTTACGTATACCAAAATCCAACAAAAATATGTATAATTTAATTTTTACATTTCAATTCAATATTTTATGTTAAATTAGTAAAAAAAATCTCAATTTAGTTAAAAAAGAAATTAAGAAAAGTAATTAAAATGTGATATTAGTCTAAGGTGGGTCGAACATAAGCATGAGGTGGGCCAGAACTGGGCCTGGGCCGGGCTTGGTCATGGGCTCTGGTAGGCCTGGGGTGGTTTGAAAATAAGCCCAATTCGAGTCCATTTGACATAGGTAAGCTCGACTCACCAAACTCATTTTCTACGTGGGTCTGGCCTAGGTCGTGCTTCAATCGTGTTGGGCCGTACTAGACTGGGTCAGCCCGTTTGACATCTCTAAAGAAAGGAAAAAAATAATATTTTCGAGGGAAAATTACTATTATCTTCATTTTGCTATTTTATATATATATATAGTGATTGCTCTCCTGTATAGATGGAAGTATTTCTTAGTTGTTAGTGCAAATTTACTCCCCCAAATTAACAAAAATGCACCGAATTTGGAAATGCATACCGAAAAATGTGTATATGGTTTCTCCTTGAACTTCACATTAATTTTTTTATTATATCTAATAGACATATCTGATATCACTCTAATAAAATTGATTGAAAAATATATGTACGAACAAAAAATATCATTGAATCTAATGCATGTGAAAACTATTCTAGAACATACAATCACCCGCTTGAAAAGATGATTAAGTTATTTGAAATTATTTTTATAAATATGACACAGTTTAAAAATCACCATTAACGCACAATAAGTTAGCACAATTGCAAAATATAGATTGCACCAAATTTTTTTATGGATGCTTTTGGAGATTTATATGAAAATTGTAAGAATAAGTAATTTATGTGTTAAATTTGTAAAATTATTAAAATAATATGTTAAAATATGAAAATTGTAGAATAAGTAATTGTTGTATTATACTGGCAAAAAATAAGGGTATGTTAAAATTTATAATTTTTGAAACTTTACGTGGAAATCGGAAAAGTGAAAAGATGTTGTTCCAATACCTGCAACGCATAATGGCATATGTTATTATGCATTTTACACCTCTAAGCGACAATATTCTTCAATTGTATGACTATTAAAAGAGGTGTATTTTATTATAATAATAAACGAAGCTGTGAGTACACAAGTACTGTATTGTGTCACAATAAGGAGTGCATTTGAAGTAAATTGGAATTTAAAGATCGATCCCAATTAACAAGATGTAGTTCAAATAGAAATTGAAGCGATGAGGGTTAATGACCATTCTTATCTATAATTTTTAAACGGTTAAAGTAAAACAAAAGGCATCTGTGTTGTGCTAAAAATTTCCAAAATTAAAAGCATCTGTCTTATGCTAAAAAAATATTTATTTGTGTTTGATATTAGATGCTTACATTGTCTAACTAAGATGTATGTTTTTCCCCATTGACCAGAAGAGAGCAAAGAGATGACTACAGTAGCATCAATTTTATTTAATTATGTGACAAAACCTATGCAGCTAACGAAAGCCCGAGTGCAAAGATGTGCAGCTCAACATCAAAATGGGCCGTGGGTGAACACTGACCAAATAATTTATCGAATCCGTAGATTATTTTGAAGTTTAGCTTGCTAGACAATAAAAGTAGAAACAACCTACTATTTAGACACCTCTAATGGGAGAGAATAGTTAAACCACTTATATGATAAGTAAATAAAAGTAATAACAAATTAATAGAAAATGTAGATTCCAGGGTACTCGACTTATATGGATTATTCTGTTCAATCGAATTCACTTACCAAATTCAATTCTAATGTGTCTGAGCATCAGTTAATTACTCTCAGACGACCAACCAAGGTACGACAGAGCATGGAAATAGAACTCAATTAATTCCACCCAAGGTTATTAATCATTTCTACTCGTGATACTAACAACATACATTCACACCTTATATTATTGACTTCAACCAAGGTTATCAACAACATATCTGAATCATCGTTTAGCCATTCAACAGATATTTCCATCCAAGATTAAAATCCAATGAAAACAAGAACAACGATAATTGGAAAACAACACAAAAGAAAGGAAAACGAGATTCAATAAAACTTAAATAAATCAACAAAGTTTCGAACCCTAGAATCTGTTGGGGCAATTAGCCAATCATTTTTCTAATGACAACAAGAGTCAAGAAAAGAAACAAAAGAAAAATAAGATACAAAAGAATATGTGGTCTTCAGATCTCAAATCTCAAATCTTCTCAGCTTCGTATGAACTTCGAGATGGATTAGTTGAAGCCTTTCCCTCTTTTGAATATAAAAAATATGAAAACAATTGAAAATGGTGAAAAAAAATCAGGGAAAATAGTTTATGAGGTCCTATTTGTAGTTGTCTTTGATTCTGGGGCAAAGCAGGAACAAATCAATTCGTGCAGGCCAAGTCAGGTCATTCGGTCAAATGGCAGCTCAAAAAATGCGGATAGTTACCATCCATTCGGCCGAATGCAAGGAGCAATTCGACTGAATGGTGTCTGCTGCCTCAATTCTGCGCACTCTCACAGTTTTAGCTTTAACTTTTGCGTCCAAACTCGGAATTGCACGATTCAAGTTACATTGGAAAGCTAATTCAAAGACCTTTTCAAACATATGTTTTATCAAACAAAAATCTAAGTAGAGTGAGATCTACTGCCATTTTATTGGACCTCTTCTACGTTACATTGCTCCAAATGCTTGAATTCTATTTGTTTTCACTTGTTATTCAACAAAATCCTACAAAATAGATAAAAAAGCATAATATCCTTCAAGTACATAACTCAAGCCAATAGTAGTGTGGTTTGCATGTTTTTAACATTGGAAGCACACAAAAACAACCATGATATACATGCAAATAATGCTACTATAAAAACTCAAAATGGCTGAAAACAAACCACATAATACAACCATAAGGCTAGCAGTGTGATTACACGAATCCTCATTCTATTATCATCTCAGGATAAATGTTGTGGGTGAATTTCTACCAGTAAGGGTTGTCGGCTCGAATTTCACTAAACTACCTGCAAAGATACAAAAATTTGAAAGTGTTAGCCGCCGGAAGGAGATACTGCAATCGAACGTCGTCTGAGGCCTATGTCAAAAAACGTGAGAAAAGTATTGGTGAATATGGGAAAATAGGAGTATGAGCCCAAAGTTTTGTTACCATTGGATGACAAGAACACAACCCTTTCAAAAACTTCACACGAAGTGAAACCCACATTAAGATATTATATGCTCGAGGCCTTTAGTCATTATGTTTGGAGACCATTAAAGCTTGAGTAAAGTAGTTTTGACTGCATTTGAGACCCATGACTCGAAGGTTGATTTATTTTGTCACGCTTGATGTAGGATTGAGTTGCTAGGAAAGGTTTCGAGCCGTTAATACTGGCAATATGAGTTGTTCAATATAAACATGGTTAAGGAAGCATTAAAATCAATCAAAGATACTAATTAAAGATGGGAGTACCATTGAGATTTTGAGCTTGAGAATGAAGATAGAGTTGAAAGAACATCTTGAAGGCCTCGAGCAGGGGCAGACCCGGAGTTTGAAACTCATGGGGTCGATAGTGCGTGCGTATACAGACAGACGATATGATTATCGTAAAAACTAAACAGTCTAATTGAAAACCTTGAAAGATTAATTATTCTTTTAATTTTTTTTATTCATATTGACCCCACAAAACACCCATACAAAGAAAAAAAAATATAATCAAATACTACCTATACCTACGAATTTCTGAAATTGTCATAGGGACGACCGAGTTTGTGGGGTCGGCCGACCCCGGCGGCCCTTATAACATGGGTCCGCCCTTGGCGTTGAGCAATACTAGAAGGATCTCTTAGAGTTGAAGGACTTAATGACCTATCTAACGCATTTACTTCTTTCGAAGAAGTTGATAGAACGGAGTTAAAACTAATCTTAATCGCGATCCATAAGATTGGGTCATGGTAGAACGAATTGATCATTTGAGCACTAACAATGATACTTCTTTCATCCTTTCATGTATACATAGTATTTTGGAGAATTAACTAAAAGATGTTCTAAATCAAGTTATCATTATTTAATGTTCACAGTCCATTTTTAATTGAGGAAAGAAAAGAACACTATACAGTTTCCTCTTTAACCTATAATTTTGAGTTTTCCCAGAGAAATGGAAAAGGATCGATTTTCATCATCATCATCATCATTGTTATTAATATTAATATTATTTGAGCAGGTTTTCATTATCCTTAAAATACTGTTTTTTTAATAAATATAAATCAGGTCTATTAAATGCAATCAACAACTAATTAAATTTGAATGGTGCAACTCAAAAAGAAAGAAAGAAAGAAAATGGTGAGAGTGTCGCCACTACAGCGTGCGTGTGGGTCATGAGAAGTTACTCATGCCAATCCTCTAGAAGCACAATATTGAGCTTTTATTGTCACAACTTCACTCTGTTTCTAAGGACTAACATTCTTCCGACAGTTATATAAAATACTATTCATTTCTATATTACATCATCTCATCTTATAGTTCATTATTATTTATTCATTATAAATTTTTGCGTAAATATAAAATTATAACATTACGTTAGATTGTGCAATAAATGAATTAGTGTTTTGAGTTATGAAGTGATCCATTAGAGATAGCATCGGCATGTAATTTGGAGAGATTAATGCGTGCTAATTTACCTCATTGCCTGCCATATGTCCAGTCTTAATCTGCAAGTAATTAGTAAACAATATGTTTTTGGACTATACAAATCAACAAGAGCAAATGATTTATCATGAATTAATATTCAAACTTTATTAATCTACTTCCATTCCACGTAATGCTTAAGGTCTTAATCAATTTTCGATTATTGATTAGATTTAACCTATTCGGGTTTTTTAAGTTTTAATTAAAGATGGTGTCAGAAATTAATTAGTGTTGCCGTCTATAGATATCCATCTTAATTCAGTGTAATATCTGATATTAGCATCATTCAAATCAATACTAAGAAGCTTGCACGTCATTGTTTTATATGTTCTGTCTAGACCATTCTCGAATATTATACGTGAGGCAATATTGCCTTATAAAATTGCATTTTAATGTTAAAACCACATGCACTACATATTGGTTGAATCGAAATTATACATTCTAGCAGTGTGTTTAGTTATTAATGGGTAAGACACTAGAGTTGCTATAAATTATAATAGACAAAAAGCTTAAAACTCCTGACATAATTCAAGTCAATTTTATTACATCTCAATCTCAATTTAATATGTTCCTTCATGCGTCATGCTGGTCAAGTTATAGCATCATCATATCGTTACTAAAAGAGAAAACAGGTAGTCGAGGTTGAATTTAATTTGTTTACCTTTATTGAGATTCCAAACGTATATGTCTAGAAGTTGTAAAACAAGTGAAATCTTGAAAATGCAACACCACGAAACAAAATCTGGAAACATGGAAGTTGTCAGTAGTCAGTAGTGCCGCTGTTCCCAAGAGATAATTAATATAAAGGACATAGGTGGTATATTTAACGAACTTTAACAGTAATTTTTGTCCAATAAAGAAATGTAAAAACTAGAAAGAGTTTGTTAACCGTAGAAACAAGACATTATGTGGCTCTAGATGAGATAAGGGCGGCCCCGAAAAATTCGAGTCTCATGACAAAATGACAAAAGCGGGTTTTTAATTTTTTTTTACAATATTTTCAAATTTTTTTGTTGATTAAAATTTTTGTTTTAATCTGGCGTTTCATTCTCGTTACTATATTGGCTAAAAAAGTTTTTTTCTATTGAACTAAATATTTGAGACTCAAATAAACTTGTATTATCGCTAATGTCCAGAAATCAACGTGTGCAAGTTTTTATACTACTATCAGTATTGAACCTACAAAAATTTGGAGAGTCCAGGCCATCATCCTCACGGCACTCCGTGAGGGCCGGCCCTAGATGAGATCAGTTAGGGTCGCTCTATGTTAGGGTTCTGCTTTGATCACCTTCACAAAATTTTCAGAAAAAGGTTATTTTTTTAGTTAGGTATTTATTTTTTTACCAATTTTTGTGATATTGCAAGTATTGAAGATGAATGACTTGAAATGAAACATTTATTAAGTTTATCTTGTTCATGTTAGTCACAACAATTTCTATTGAAAATCTTTATATGCGATGAAAATTATTAAGATTGATTTGTGTGACACAATCACGAATAAATAATATTTTTTTGTAAATATTGGGACTTGGTATGTTCCAAAAAGAAAATTATAGTTTGCAAGTATGACGTCTCAGTAGTAGACGACGTAGGAACAAAATTTATTTGTCCCATTATTGCTAATGTAGAAAAAATATTTTTTCTGTTCTTTGTATGATTTATATTTTGCTAGTTTAGTAAAATTCATTAACTAAAGTAGTTAAACATGAGTTTGAGAGTATACAACTCTTGAACTCATGAGTTAAGTCACTAATTAAAATTAGTGTAAAATATAAGATTATATTTGCATTTGATCGTAAAGCTTAAAGCTCGACTCAATAATACATAAATCTAAATTGAGCAAAATGGTACTTAGAATCCCTAATTATACTTATGTATTTAATGATTATGTTAGTTATCAAGGATTATACATCATAATAATATGGCCACATAATTTGACTGTTAATAAGTGAAATTAAAACGAGGAGCTCAAAAATGAAAGCAAGCAACCAATGATGGGGAGTTTGTTCATTCATGTATTTCATCCTCACTCGAACAAAGACAAGAATTTTGCAACTTGTTTAGGATATTGTAACATCTGCCAGCAAAGTTGCAACTTCTTCTGACTGTGTGTTGTGGTCCCCCATCAAAGTAAGATAAAAGGGACAAAAATAGGGTTCTGATTGGATTTTATTTTAAATCATAATAATAATAGTGATAAAAGAAACCGGAATATTTCTTTATGGGATTCTCTTAAAAGTATATATTTTATGGGATTCTATTAATTATCACACAAATGTCATGAGACATCATGATTCAAACATATTTATTCCTCACCATTACAAACTGTAAAGGCAACCAGAACCAGAAAAGATCTTTTCCTCAGAGATTTGACCTATTCAAGGACTCCTTCCTCTCTTCATTTCACTGTCCTAACACACACACACACAAATGTGCTTCAAGATTCTGTTTTTTCTAGCAGTTCTAACTCTTAATGCTGCTGGAGAAACCTGTCATCCCAATGACCTGAAAGGGCTAGCAAGTTTCAGGTTAGCTATTCGGTCCGACCCATCTGCCCGACTCGAGACGTGGACTGGCCGTGGCTGCTGCAGCTGGGAAGGTTTAACATGTGACAACACAACTGGAAGAGTTACAGAGATCAATCTCCCGGCTTTCTTTACCTCAGATGATGCTCCTGTTCAAACTTCCATGATTGGCTCTCTCTCCCCTTCAATCACACTTCTTACATCTCTTCAAGTCATTGATCTATCAGGCCTCATTGGTTTAACTGGAACCATACCTCCAATGATTGGTCTCCGTCTTCCCAGCCTCCGAAAGCTCGCTCTTTCAGGCAATAAAATCGAGGGCCCATTGCCACAAACCATCGGTAAGCTATCTAAACTCCAAGAATTGTATCTGTCTGACAACAGGCTTACTGGTTCTATACCTGAAAGCTTAGGAGATCTCAAAAGTCTCAGAATGTTGGATTTACAAACAAATAGATTGTCAGGTAGCATACCTGAGTCTATAACAAACTTGGTGAATCTCGAACTCCTCCGCCTACAGAACAATTTTCTAAAAGGAAGCATACCTGCTAACATTGGTAGTTTACGATGTCTGAAAGAGCTTGATCTCTCAAACAATTCATTGTCTGGAAGAATCCCTTCTTCCATGACTAAGTTGAAACATGTTTCAACTATCTACCTCGACAACAATAAGCTCGTCGGGGAGATTCCGAGACTTACAAGCATGCCTTCCCTCTGTTTCCTCAAACTCAATGATAATGGCCTGACTGGTAGAATACCTTACTCTTTTGGGTTCCTGTCTTCGCTGCTGAGAGTTTCATTAGCAAATAATGAGCTCATCGGGTTGATTCCTGCCAGTATAGGTACTCTGAGATCTTTGACAGAGTTGTATCTCAATGGCAACAGATTGTCCGGCCATCTACCAAGTTCATTGAGTCAGCTCTCGAATCTTCTCATATTGAGAGTTTCCAACAACTTGATAGAAGGGCCGTTGCCCCATTCGATGGCTACTCTCCCAAATCTTCAAACGCTCGATCTCTCGTTCAACCGGCTGAACTTTTCTTACATCCCGGAGTGGCTCCTGATGATGCCTTCTCTAACTCGGGTTTTCTTGGCCGGGTGCAAAATCGAGGGTGGAATATCAGAAGATTTACTAATCAGTGCAAGCCCACTACAAGAGCTCGACTTATCAGCCAATCATCTTACAGGCAGCATTCCAGAATGGATCGGTAAACTGCCTGAGCTCTACTCGTTGAATTTATCAGTCAACAATCTTGTGGATAAGATTCCTAATTCGATCACAAACTTAGCAAACCTCGGGGTGCTAGACCTTCATTCCAACAAGTTAGTAGGTTCTCTAGAGTGGGTTTTTCAGATACAAAGCAGATTCACCGGTGGATCGTTGACCTTTCTTGATGTTTCAGATAATAGTTTCACAGGTGGCATCGAGCAAATAGGCATGGAGATGCAGCTCCAGCTACAGTATATCAACTTATCTCACAATTTAATAAAAGGTCAATTACCTGATTCGATTGGGAAGTTAGAGGCAATGAAGAGTCTTGATTTGAGCTACAACAGCATGGATTCTGAACTACCGCCAGAACTGGCAAATGCAACCTCCCTAGAAACCCTGAAGCTGCAGAAAAATCATTTCACTGGGAAAATACCAGATGGTTTTCTCAAGTTCAAAAACCTCATGGAGTTGGACCTCTCTGATAATTCTCTCGAGGGTAAGATTCCTTATGGGAAGCCTTTAATCGACTTCCCAAAAGGCTCTTACTCTGGAAACAAAGATCTATGTGGTACACCACTTGAGCCCTGTAGGCCTTGAGTATCCACACGAAAAGAAAAATCATTCTTTCTTTAGTATCCGCATGTAAGGAATGATTATTACCACATACTGATTTCTGAAACTAATTGGTCGACATTCAATTTGTTCTCATCAATTTTGACAACAAGTTCTATAGAAAGTGTGAAACTGTGATAATGGAAAAACTTCACACACATGCATGCACACAGATGTGCACCTGGACAAGAAAGTTTCTATGAAGAGAACTGCATTTTATTGATCATTATCTTGATGCTTAAACAGTTCCTACTCCATGGTTTCTTCAGAAAACCAAAGTTGGTGATAATTCGAATAATCAATCTCATTTAACTGTATACAACACAAAATCTGCTCTGGCAACTCTTCACCTTTGTTACCCTGTAACATAATCATACAAAGCATGTATTAATATGTCTGGACAAAAAAGAACATGCTAATAGACTTGGAATGTGGCCAAGAAAAATTGATATTACTCATCGCTAATGTGTATACTTGCCTGAATTGTCAATCCAAAATCCAAGACACACAACTTTAGCCTATCGAGAAATGTTTCAAACCCCTTTCTGGAAATGTAGCTGAATCTATGCATATCCAAATCGATTTCAAAATAATTCTCACCCTGCAAGAGAGGATGCAAGAATGCATATAAGAGCCAAACAGAGAAATGGTAAAACAAAGTCGAGATGAGGAATGATGACTTCTTTACAATGAAATGGTAAAACATTTTCGTTAAATGCATTTAAGAGTAATTAGATCCCACTCAATAGCGGATATCAGGATCCAACTTACCGAATAAAAATCATGTTGAGGGCGTGAAAGTACAGGTTTCTCGTTGTAGGCATGCATGAGCTTCCTCTCTGCAGCACTAAGAGGAAGGTCATCCACATTTGCTACTCGACCCAATATCTTTAACCTTTCTCTAAAAGGTAGACTTGTGTCTGCACGAAAACCTTTAACCTTTTCTGTATCATCATCAACCAACCTCTGTTGTTGGAAATCATATATGATAAAGATATCAGTTGATAATAAAAGCAGAAACATATTTAGTGCAAATAAAAAAATATCAATCTTGTTAGCCGCGAAAGATCGGAGGAACAATAAAATACTGCAATCCATGAAAATAAAAGAGCCTGATAGTAACTTTTACATTTTAATTATCTCAAAGATATATCTTAATATTCTTCCTAATCAGTCAAGCTGCGAATACGAGACAGAAGACATCAAGGCAACATCTTTTATTAACTCACCCTAATATTTTCTTGAAAATGGGTGGGGAGGTCCTTCGCAAAGTTTTCGTTAAGCTTAAAATACAAAACAAAGCTTATTCCTTCCCCGTCTGTATCGCCCTGAAATATTGCTGCAGGATATAATGGTATCTGAAAAAATGGAAAAAGGCAAGTGTCAAAATACAAAACAGCCACAAATCGGAAAAGCAATCATTATAATATGAAGTCAGCCACCCATTACAATGATCGAAGATTTTTATAGTACCTGAACATTTACAACAAGAATTGGAGGGAGTTTCCCAGAAGATTTAATAGAGGGAAGTTCCACAAATTGAGCAATATGATCAATTTTCTTCAGCGACAAAAATACATCAAGACCAAAAGGATAATATGCAGCACAATTGGGAGCCAGATCCTTCTTTTTATCCCTGCAAGACAACACCACAGACCAAAATGGAACAATAACAGTTATTATAAACAGGAGATAAACGTAATTTTTATGCATCAACATTAACACAAATGCTTATAGCCAAGAATTGACTACCTGAAATAATTCACTCCCCTGACCCTAAACGTCCCTGGCTCAACATCCGACCAACTATCTGGCACTCTCTTCCCCAATGGACAAAAAGGCACTTGGGAACCAGCAATAGGTCTTATAAGCAGCGTCTTTGAAGAAACTGTAATTTATTACAGGAAAAAGAAATCATTTAGCAGAACAAATTTTAAGCTGTTCTTTACACCCTCAATAAATACAGCTGGGAGTAAATAAATCATGAATGAAGAAAGGACAAGCATATCCACTGACAATGATCCATAAGGAAATTAGGATTACTCACAAGATTAAATTTTGGCATGCCAATTAGACTGAATAAATAATCAGGACTCACATAAAGTCATGGTAGGATGTCCATCCTTCCATTTGAATGGTAGCTTTATGGCAGCTTTTTTTCTAGGACTAGAAGTTAACGATCTTCTCTTCTCATCAGTGTGAACAGTTGAGGCTAGACAAGGCAAACAATTATTAGGAAGAAGTCCACAATTGTCCAATATACTGTCATCACCTCCAGCAGTTTCTCCAGCCGAAAATGAGATATCGTCAAGGAATACAGGTGTTGTTCCACTCTGTGGCTCATCAGATTTCACTTTGAAGTCAGAAGCACTTGGAAGGACTGAGCTTTTAGCTGCACCACTGACTGAATTACATGACTCCTCAGGATGTTCAGGAGATAAAACATGTTGGACACTTTCATCACCTTTCACGTGATTAGTATCTCTAGGAGAAGAAAAGCTTGCAGTATATGCTCCATCCAAACCACTTACAGAGATTATATCTGCAGTAATTTGACTTATTGCTACCAAATAAGCAAGAACAATAATTAAAAGGAGTGCAATATAAGTTTGCTACATACCATCAGGAATGCTTCGGAAATCGTCATCGCTCCAATCAGATTCAAGGACAGCAGCAGAATCAAACCATACTTCTTCAGCATTTCCTGGCACTGCCACCATGTAGGCCAAGTAAGTTGATCCGGCAAATTGATAAAAAACTAGCACATGCTACCAACAATTGTTCCACCAGGAACATTGCATTCTAGAGATGACAAATTGATTGCCACCAAGTGTTTTATGAAGTAGCACCTCATACGAGTGAAAGAAAATCAATGATGCTTCTAATCAGCTACCAGCTAAAAAAATGTTAAATCATATTTCGAATAGATAGAAAACGACATAAGTTACAGCATAATCCGGACACACCTTGATTAAACCCCCCTCATAAAAATGAAAAGAAAAACATGTATAGCATACTAAAGTTCGTGTCATTCCTTTTGTTTAATCCAACAACCAGAGAATCCCAAAACAAATCTTGATCAAGTTCTAACATTTGCATAGCAGGCTAATTAGCTTCAATTAACAGAACTATTTGAAGTAATCTTGAACTATCCCTTATGTATTCCCTTTGTTCTGTGAAAACCAGAAACTTCTCTCTAACTCTCAAGCTCTACAACCTCTCAAGTTTCGTAGCTAGAAATTACGCCGGCAAATGGTTTATTACTATACCTGTGACCCCATGCCCAAACCATGCTTAGTTCGTTACAACATTATCAATTACAACCCAATTAAAAGAAAATTATATCACCACTTCACTCGTTCGAGCATGTGTAAATATCAAACCATTCATCACATCACAAATAATCTAGACCAGAGAAAATTGTAACATAG
>AYJT01027915.1:0-15205 GCA_001278415.1 Ocimum tenuiflorum | reverse complement strand
ACACGTTAAGAAGAGTTATTATTTGAATATGAATGTGTATATATATTTCAGTTTTAAGGATTGCAATATCTGATAGAAGTCATTTGAATCAATCCCAATAGAAGTCATTTGAAATATGTTTGGTTGATTAGTTATATTTAAGCATTTGGTTCATTTGTATTCATGGTTATTATGAAGTGAATATTATTTAAGTGGTGGCTCCCTCAATATTTATGATAGAGAACTGTGATTAATGGAATAGGATTGTTATATATTTTTCAATTCGTAATGATTGGTTTGAGTAAAAATGACTAGAACCAATTGTGTTTTGAGTGTAGGATAAAATCATAAAATTGTGTGGTTGTGTTTAGAAATGAACTCAAACTAGTCCTTGTATTTTATGATTATTCATTTTTTGAAGTGCAGGTGAGGTACAATGCGAGCGACCAAATAATTCTCTGTATACCTTCACTGGAAACTTGATCATTGATAATCAAACCTTGCCTCTTAGTCCAAACCAACTGCTATTACGGGTATGAACTGGTATCTCTAAACCCTTCTTTTAGATTGTCATCTGATCCTATGTTACTTTTCCTTCTAGCTGCTGAAATGATGCAACCATTCCTAAGGTTCCTGTTATGGATTTTCTGATATTGTTTGTAGTTCCTATTAATTACTATTATTATTATTATTATTATTAGTTTGGCTGATGATGAAAGGTGGTTCTTTTTCACTGAATAATGTTTTAAATGTTGCCAGGGTTGTAGTCTAAGAAATACTGAATGCATTGTTGGTGCTGTCATTTTTACTGGCCATGAGACAAAGGTATCTTCCTCTACCTACTTCTTTAAATTTTTTGTGCCTTATTTTTCTCCTTTTCAGTTGATTTTTAGCTAAGTTCTCAGTGGTAGAGAACTCTTCTCTAGACAGACCATTTTTTCTGAATCATAGGTGGTTGCATATAATGGCTTGATTTTTTTTGTTGCAGTTGGGAGATCTATGACCACCTCTTGTAGACCTGTTTCATGTTCTTCCTTCTTTATATAGTGTCTATATGAGTGGTTGCTGTTGGTAATCTCAGGTTATGATGAACTCCATGAAAATCCCTTCCAAAAGAAGTACCTTAGAGAAAAAACTTGACAAGCTTATTCTCACACTGTTTGCGGTTCTTTTCTGCATCTGTCTTTTGGGATCCTTTGGCAGGTTTGCTTGATATCTATCATGTTCAATTATGGAAGTTTGCTACTTTGTTCATATAGATTTTCTAAAATATGTGTGCTACTCTCTCGATGTTTTCAGTGGTATATTCATAAACCGCAAATATTACTATTTGAGATTTGACAGTTCAGAGCCACAGTTTGATCCTGACAGCAGATTTGTGGTGAATATTTGTCACCTTTAATTGTTTTTTGTGCTTGTTCCTTTGTTCTTTCCTCCTTTTCATTGTTTAAGTTTCATCTTGTGTTTTGTAGGTTGCTGTCTTGACATTTTTTACCCTTATAACTCTGTATTCACCAATCATTCCGATCTCGCTGTATGTTTCTGTGGAGGTAAATTTTTCTGTTATTTGTTCCGTTTTTGTTTCTTGAGTATATTGTTGTTAGATATGGACAGCCTTTCTTTTTATTTCAGATGATTAAATTTATCCAATCTACTCAATTCATCAACAACGACTTGCACATGTATCATGCTGAGAGTAATACCCCTGCATTGGCACGAACATCTAACTTAAATGAGGAACTTGGGCAGGTATATTTTTCACCTGCTGACCTTTCTAGGCATTCTGGTGTGTGTTTTCTTTTCAAAATGGGAAAGTTTTTGCGTATTTGTTATTTCTAATGAATAATGCTTAACATTATATTATGTGATTGTGAGATTACGGTTTACATCATTTTGATTTGTTCTTCTGTTAGGTGGAGTATATATTTTCTGACAAAACTGGGACTTTGACTTGCAACTTGATGGAATTCTTCAAATGTTCAATTGCGGGAGAGGTATATGGTACAGGTGTTAGTGAAATAGAGATGGGAACAGCTCAAAGGACTGGTGTTACAGTTGATGTAAGTTGGGTTGCTAATAAAGGTTCCATACTTTGAAGTGTGTTATCTCTTGATTTGATACCTTTGATTTCAGACTCAGAAGCAATCAAATGCAATACGTGAAAAGGGTTTCAACTTTGATGATGCACGACTTATGAGAGGAGCTTGGCGGAACGAACCTAATCCCGAGTGTTGCAAAGTAGGTTAACCTAAGATATACTGAATTTGCTTATGCTCTTTTGTGGTGTCTATACCTGTTGGAGTTGAACTGACTTCTTGATATTGTTGGCTTGCCATGACCACGATATCATACATTTTTATTTTTCTCTCATGACTGAGTTTTGCAATTGTGCCATGATAATTTATTTTGATCTTTTTTATGCTTAAACTTTGAGTTCAATAGTTATATCTTTATTATGTTAATTTATTTATTTATGCTTGTTTTAAAAGGACTGGTGTAGATTTATTTTGGCTAGTGGTGGAATTTCATGATAAAATGCCAATGGCATGTAAATGTGGAGATATTTTCTGACTCTCACCAATTTTTCTTTCATGATTGAGTTTTGTAATTATGTAATGATGATATAATTTGATCTTTTATATGCTCAAACTTTGATTTCAATAGTTATACTACTGAACAATTTCTTTATTGTGTTAATTTATTAATGCTTCTACTAAAACTACTGATGGTAGATTTATTTTAGCTATTGGTGGTTTTTTTTTTAATTATAAAATGCAAATGGTATGTGAATGTTGAGATATTTTCTGACTATTACCAATTTTTCTATTGTTATCATTATCTGACATCTATCTGGAAAATAAGCACAGTTCATATCTCCTGCTATTTGATGAATATCTTTGTTTATTTTCTTTATTTGTATTTTGTGTAGGAATTCTTCAGGTGCCTAGCAATATGCCATACTGTGCTTCCTGAAGGTGACGAATCCCCTGAAAGAATTCGATATCAAGCTGCATCCCCTGATGAGGCTGCTTTGGTTACTGCAGCAAAGAATTTTGGCTTTTTTTTCTATAGGTATGTGGTTTTTGTGGTTCTGTTTACATATTTGAGGACATTAATATCTTGATTTGAGACCTGTGTCTTGCCTGCAGACGTACCCCCACAATGATTTATGTTCGGGAATCACATGTTGAGAAGATGGGGAAGGTTCAGGATTTTTCTTATGAAATTTTAAATGTTCTCGAGTTTAACAGGTAATCATACTTTTTAAATCTTCTTCTTAAATCTGTTTTTAGTTACACATAAGATTTCAAATTAACTAGCTCTATCGGCATGGTGTAGTACGAGGAAGCGCCAGTCTGTTGTTTGCCGCTATCCAGATGGTAGACTTGTACTGTACTGCAAGGTTAGCTTTTGTTCGTTTTGTATATATGGTGGTTGAGAGTTGAGTGAAAAACAACAAATTGATAGCTTTCCTTATGATGGATCTATAGGGTGCAGATACTGTTATACATGAAAGGTTGGCGGATGGTCACAATGATTTGAAAAGAATAACTAGGGAGCACTTAGAGCAATTTGGAGCCACTGGATTACGTACTCTTTGCCTGGCTTATAGACATCTGAGCTCTGATGTATATGACAGTTGGAATGAGAAATTTATTCAGGCAAAATCTGCTCTGCGGGATAGGGAGAAAAAATTGGATGAGGTATGCTACACCTTCATATATGTACTGCTTTAGCAACTTTTTATATGATTTTAATATTGTTTCATAATTGCTTTAACATTATATAATTTTGGTTTTTTCATTGGTTAACTGGTCATCAGGATTCATAGCAAACTTTTTTCAGGTTTCAGAACTAATAGAAAAAGAACTTATTTTGATTGGATGCACTGCTATTGAAGACAAGCTTCAGGAGGGAGTACCAGGGTGCATAGAAACCCTCTCTCGAGCTGGGATTAAAATTTGGGTTCTAACAGGAGACAAAATGGAAACAGCAATAAATATTGCCTATGGTAATGAAGTTAGTGGTTTCGTCTTTGTTTTTGTGAAATTACTATATAGCTGACTACTATATTATATTTTGTTTATGTCTTACTACAGCATGCAGGTTAATCAATAACGGCATGAAGCAATTTGTAATCAGTTCAGAGACTGAGGCTATTAGAGAAGTTGAAGATAAGGCAAGTCATATTTTACACTAACTACTGGGTGAATAGGCCTATTTCTTAATTGTTAATTGGATAATAGGGTGATCAAGTAGAGCTAGCTCGTTTTATGAAAGAAATGGTGAAGAATGAGCTTACAAGTTGTTATGAAGAAGCACAGCAATATCTTCAGTCTGCGACAGGACCAAAATTGGCACTTATAATTGATGGGAAGTGTTTGACGTATGCATTGGACCCCAGTTTACGCGTAATGCTCCTAAATTTGAGCTTGAATTGCAGTGCAGTAGTTTGCTGCAGAGCTTCTCCACTGCAGAAGGCACAAGTAAGCATCTTCATCTTTTATGTTTCTGTCAACTTTCATAAATAGAGGCTGGACTTATTTAAAGTATGTTATTACTAAAACGAAAACATTTATCTCATTACTAAAATGAATACATTGACTTCAGAGTCTCAGACTGCTTGTCAACAAGACATGCCACTTTATCTATCGCCTGTTCATATTTGTTTCTTTTAAGGGTTAGGCAGTGCCAATAATCTTCAAGGTTTCCAATATTTTTCTTTTGTTTTCTTTTTACTGTCAAATGATTTCTGTTGATGATGACCCTATTAACAGAATGAACCAATTAAACGCTCTGAAATGATTAATCTTGTTAATTGTCCTTCATCCATCTACCATATGAACGTTCAGAGGTAACTTAATTATTTTTTTCACTTACAGGTTACAAGCCTTGTTAAGAAGGGAGCTAACAGGATTACCCTTAGTATTGGCGATGGAGCTAATGATGTTAGCATGATTCAGGCAGCTCATGTTGGTGTTGGAATAAGTGGGCAGGAAGGCATGCAAGCAGTGATGGCCAGTGATTTTGCCATTGCACAGTTTCGCTTTTTGACTGATTTACTTCTGGTGCATGGTCGATGGTCATATCATAGGATATGCAAGGTTTTTTTTCTCGTCTAGAGTCGAATACCTACAAGCTAACGTTCTGTACAGACAGTTATCAGTTTTCATCTTTTGTGCAGGTCGTGACATACTTCTTCTACAAGAATTTGACATTCACACTCACTCAATTTTGGTTCACCTTCCAAACTGGATTTTCCGGCCAAAGGTTCTATGATGATTGGTTCCAGTCTCTCTATAATGTCATCTTCACAGCCCTTCCTGTAATCATTATTGGACTTTTTGACAAGGTATCGTATGTTCTGGTTCTTTACGAGTATATGATTATTCAGTTTTATTCAATATATATGATTATTTCACACATTCATTGCAGGATGTCAGTGCTGCGCTTTCCAAGAAATATCCTGAGCTGTACAAGGAAGGAAAAAGGAACACTTTTTTCCAATGGAGAGTTGTGGCAACGTGGGCTTTTTTCGCAATTTATCAGTCTCTGATTCTCTACTACTTTGTCGTTGCTTCAAGTAATAGAGCCATCAATTCGGCTGGCAAGATGGTTGGCCTTTGGGATGTCAGTACAATGGCCTTCACCTGCGTTGTTGTGACTGTCAATCTGCGTCTCCTTATGATGTGCAACACAATTACGAGATGGCATTACATTAGTGTTGGAGGCAGCATATTAGCTTGGTTTGTATTCATCTTCATCTACTCGGGCATTCCCCTGCCTTATAAGGACCAGGTACCGTTACCACCAAGACCTCCCACGCGATCCGAGTCCTAATCATCTGAATTTCTTGCAGGAGAACATCTATTTTGTCATTTATGTCTTGATGAGCACTTTCTATTTCTACCTCACTCTTCTCGTCGTCCCCGTCGCTGCACTATTCTGTGACTATGTATACATGGGGTAAGATTTGGGATACAAATGCTTGCTCTCCCATAATCCATATTCAATGGTTGATCCTTGTCCGGTTTCAGGGCTCAGCGCTGGTTCTTCCCCTACGACTATCAGATCGTTCAAGAAATTCACAGGCATGAGGCCGACACGAGCAGGATTGGACTACTTGAAGTTGGAACCAATCAACTTTCAGCAGAAGACGCAAGGAGCTATGCGATAATGCAACTTCCAGGGCAGAAGTCGAGGCACACAGGTTTTGCTTTCGATTCCCCCGGTTATGAGTCGTTTTTTGCGTCACAAGCGGGTGTTTACGTGCCGCAAAAGGCCTGGGACGTGGCTCGGCGAGCCAGTATGAGGAGCAAGCCACGGACGCCACATACGCCCAGAACACCCAGAACGCCCAGGACACCGCAGAGGAGTTGATCTATACAAGTTTATACAGATTTCACCCTTTTGCATTTCTTCTCCGTCTTCACTATTTGTTATAGCATCTTTAGATTCCGATGTATCATATCCCAACAATATAGCAGCTATTATTCTTCATAGGAAATTTTGTCGTCCTTCCAATTTTTTCCCCCTCATAGTGGCTGTAGCTTTACGTTGGTTAATTTTTTAATTTATTTATTCCTTTTTGGTTTCTAAATTTAGCTTGGTTTCTGTGAGAATTGCCAACATACGTTCCTCTCTGTGGTGTTCTCAAACGTCTTGTGTTGCTTGCAGTCCAATGTTTTAGTGGTTTCATTTTTTGTTCCACTAATATTTACGCAGGGACATAGTTTGTATATCTAAAATAATCAAGGAATTAATTTTCATCCAAAAATAATCTTTTTCAAAAATTTAATACAACCTAAAATTCAAATCCAACTTACCCAAACTAGACACAAACCTTATATCCTTAGTTTAGGCTTGAAAACGACCATCTTGGTGATGTTCCAACATGCACCATTCATACACATATATAGTGTGTGTGGACATATTGTAATTTTAAATCAAATTTTTGATAGCATTTATTAACAAAATATTAAATAGAAATAGTAAAAATTCGAGGTATAACACCGAATGTAATATAAATGTGTATGGGTCATACACATCGTTTTGTTTGAAGATTAGCATCCTTCTTATTATTTGGCTTCTCAGGCAAGATAACATTCTTTCGAAGGTGCAATATTTGAGGCCAAGAACCAGAATTGTCGATAATATTTATGGTTGTACGTAATTATAGCTTTATTAGTAAACTAATGATGGATGTCACTCTAAATATACATGAACGTGTTTATCCTCGAGAAAGCCCTCTCAGCTCTGCTCTAGCTAGAATATATAAAGAAAGTTGCTCTACCCCTCTTCATTTTCGAAATCCAGACAGAATCACGCAAACCCATGAAGAAAATCAAGTATAATATTGTAGCCATGCAGTAAAGATTAACTATTATATATTTACCTGTACCATCCTAGCTAGCTTATTTCAAAATAGTTTTAGCAAGAATAAACCAAACAAGTGTCGCAATCTCTGGATTTTGTATTACTCGTGACGTGTAGATATAAATAGGCCGGCCGGGGTAGATGAGAAAGGTTTTGCAGATGCTTATGCGGCTGCTGGTGGTGGTGGGAGCGGCGGCCTGAAATCATGTCAACTACGTCGCCAAAAGTAGAATCCCCAATGGACTTGACCCCACCTCCATCTCTTTTTATTTTCTCATACCTTCAACTTAATTACTATGTATCATACATACACACGTTCATGCATGCATGCATCTCAATTACCTTGGATTGGAAACCTATAGCATATATGAGTACGCTTTTTTTACATTATCTTACAAATTAATGTCAAGAATCTCTCTCTAATTGCTTCGTATTAATTAATTAATTAAGAAATATGTTCTTTACAATAAATACCTGCTTCTCATGACAACATGCTTATGGGGTAAACAAAAAAAAAAATTCCCTCTGAATTTATGATTATAAAATCTATCATGTTCTGAATTTAATTTACGTGCATGCTGAAACTGCATCTGTCTGGTGTAATTGCTTACCATCTTCTTTACTTTTTTTCAATGTTTTACACACACACACGTCATATATAGCCAATGAGGGTTTTGCATACATATATTGCACGATAAAATGGTGATTTTCAAGACAAAGTTTGCTTTATCATATGAAATAGACTGTTGAAATAAAGCAGAAAAAAAGAGTTTCACCCCCTCTCCCTCACCACTTTATCCTCATGGACAGATTTATTAAAGCTCATTTAGAAATCTCATTTTGTTTTCTATACTTATGAGCACTTCGGATCCCCTATTACACAATGGTATTACATATTGTGTTACATTGCTTTGATTATTGACAAATGTACAAATTGAGGGAGATTTATTATGATAGAATCTTTCTCTATTTGGGACGTGATTTATCTCAATTGATTTGTACACTTGCCAATAATCCAAACAATATAATACCATTGTGTGGGTGTAACAGGGGATGAGGCTCTCAACCTCTTATGTTGCCTTTATGTCTTGATTTTCCTTATTTTCCCTCTCCCCTTTATTTTTGAACCAACCACCTACTAATTAAGTATATAATTAATATAAAAGATATTCTTCATTAGACGAATTTTTTCATTAGATAATTCTCTATATCCATTATTTCAAAAAAGAAAAAAAATTGTTTATGTATCATAAACACAATCAAAATTACATCAAATGTCCACAACACTTCCAGTTTAAGCAGATGATGTATCAAATTAAAGCTTTCTTCGTATTTTTTTTCATTTAAAATTGGAAAATCATGTTTGAATAAAAAATATGAACAAAAAATACAAAATACTTATTTTTCGTGTATATATAAACCTTAACTTAAATTTAATTCTAAAAGATATGGTAACAAAATAAAGCCGGATTGGGATGCTATATTGAGATTAATATACCCTAATTAAAATGTTATAAAATTTAATTGGGATGAATAAACCGCAATTAGATGTCATATGCTCTAATTGGGATTAAATAAATCTCTCTCACACACACAGGTAAGAATAAATTATAAATTATATTTATGAATGTTTCAATAGAAAAATGCATGAATCTCACGCATTTTCTGAAATTGAACATGTATACATTTTTGTAATAGAATTATATATAAACATGTATCAATGGGATTGTAGGCATGTCTTTTGAGCAGCGGTAGGATTTTAAGGATCTATATAATGAAATGCCATGTTATTTGTATAGTTCCGTCCGGCTTTCGCGCATGCATGTACATGTCCTATGTTAACCATGATACGTACGTAGTATCATCAATTTGTTATTTGTTTATATCCACCGTCTTGGTCAATCCCAAAGCCAATCAGAAATACACATCAACCACCGACAGCACAAATACATAAAAAAAACAGAGGAAGAGGATTCTCCATCTTTACATCAGCTGCACCCAGCTCGTCAACTAAACACAGACAACTTGGTGCTCTGTTTTTGTCTCTAAAACTGGGCGGCAATAGAATTAGGATATATGGATCAAGAAGAAATAGAATCGCTGGTGAGCAAGCTTTCACTTACCAGCGACGCGAAGAAAGCCAGAGTAAAGTTCTCGGATAAAACTATTCGTGATAATGAAGATAGACTGAAACGATGCCTAGTGGGAAAGATATTTTCCTCAAAAGCAGTGAACCGAGACCCAGGTCCCGAGAATGCTACAAGCACGTGGTAATGTTTTTATTGAACTCGTGGGTACGAATATCTTCATTGCCGAGTTTAATGCACCAACTGAAAAACTGAGGGCTTTAAATGATGGCCCGTGGCATTTTTTCAATGATTTAATGTTATTCGCGATTCCGGTGACCTTGCAAAATGCAGTTAACGAATTCTCCATTTTGGATACAACTTCACAACCTAACCTTCTTACTCATGCATCGTGGAATGATAGAGGAGATTGGACGTTCGTTGGGGAGTGTTGAGGAGGTTGATGTGGGATCCGATGGATCATGTATGGGTAGATTTGCAAGGGTAAGAGTTAGAAGAAGGGTAGAAACACCTCTTCAAAGGTGTGTTTCCACGGAGGTTGGTTCCGAAGAAAAATCCAGTTTGATCCTCCTAAAGTATGAACGGTTACCCAATTTTTGCTTTGCATGTGGTAGAGTAGGACATGTGATGAAGATTGTTTGGATGGTGAGGCAGACCACAAGGATTTGGGTTACGGGTTGTGGATGAAAGCCAGTAAATTGGCGGCCGGATCCACGCTCAATTCTGTTAAGAAGCAAGATTCATATAGACAACGTGAAGCACTTATTATTACCGAATCATCCAAATCGCCATCTATGGAAGGTGCTCATGATCATCTGAATGTGCCAAGGGATAAATCCGCGGTGGAAAGAGAACTTAAAGAATGGCCACGCAACGATATTATTCCAGTGGAGAGACATAATAATGTAGAAAAAGGTAAAGAAGTAAAGGAAGGGGATAATGACGGTGACATAAGGGTGATAACGGCGGGGGAAATGAATACAGATGTACAAGAGGAGCATAAAGGCGAAAAGGATATGAGTAATTCTATCGTTCAAGACAAAGGAAAGAACATCAAAGTAATAAATTCCAGCAACTTTAAAAGAAGGGCTAGAAGCTCTATTTTGAACGGTCAAATGGATAATCATGATAGCATGCTGGCCCTTGAAAATGTTAGAAATCATCGAAAAGGGAGCGGGATGGAGATTGATCAGTTCGAAGATAATGAAGGGACAGAACTGAAGAAGGCAAAGGGAGATTCAAAAGAGGAGCTGAAACTGTCTATTGATGAAATGTTGGCAACATCGGCGGAGGCTGCTATGCAGACCCGCCGAGCCCAATGAATATAATAACATGGAATGCCCGAGGATTGGCGAGTCCCTGGGCATTCCAAAAGCTTCAGCGACTCGTAGCCGATCAAGCCCCATAATTGATGTTTATTTGTGAAACAAAGACAAGAAGTCCAAGAACGGAAATGTGGGGATCAACATTAGGATTCAAAGGGTGTTTCTCAGTAAATCCTGTGGGATGTAGTGGTGGCCTAGTGCTTTTGTGGAAAGATAGCATTGATGTTACAATTAGATCTTTCTCACAAGGCCATATTGATTGCAAAATTCTTAAAACAGATAAGTGGTTGCGCTTCACAGGTTTTTACGGCAATCCTGATCATTCTCTACGAAATTTCTCCTGGGAGCTCCTTAGAAAGCTCTCACACTCAAAAATATCAAAGGAGGAAGGTTGATTAATAGAAATTCATTATGATTCAGAAAAAATGGGAGGAAAGGAAAAATATCCAATCTTGATGCAAAGATTTAGAGAAGCTTTGGAAGAATGTGATGTACATGAAGTTGACGGTTCGGATAAAGCTTGGACATGGAAAAATAATAGGGAAGGACGGGAGTTAATTCAAGAAAGATTGGACCGTTTCCAAGCCAACAACAAATGGTTAGCCTTATTAGAAAATATTTCCATTTCTGCCCTTGACTGGTTTGGGTCGGACCATAGACCGCTTCTCTTAAAAATCAAGAATCCAAGACATGTGATCAAAGCCAAGATACCAAAAAAGATTTATATTTGAAGAAAAATGGCTTCATGATGACACTTTTATTCCACAAATATGGGAAGAATGGGAGAATGACAATAAATTGTCTTGGTCGGGCAAAACTTTACATATAACCAAGTGTATGCGGAAATGGGCTGGTAAAAGGTTTGACGAGATACCAAAGAAAATCAAGGTTCAGAGAGATAAGAGATCCAAAATGTATAAAGAGACTAAAGGAGAAATTAGAAAAGAATTCTTGGATCCTGTCAATCAAGAGCTCGAGAAGCTTTTAAGTATGGAAGAAAGTCATCGGAAATCACGAGCTAGAGTAAATTGGCTCGAGCAAAGAGATCGGAATACACCTTTGTTTCACGCTTATGCCAATGGACGAAGAAAAAGAAATTCTATAATCGGTCTGGAGGATAATAATGGCCTTTGGATGGAGGAGGGCCCAAATTTAATCAACCATATAGATGCATATTATGCAGAGCTTTTCTCGACTTCCGATCCGATAAACCAGCAGATAGAGGAAGTCACAAAATATATGGAAAGAAAGCTCTCAGAATCCACTAGAACATTTCTTGATCGGCCTTCTGAGAAGGAAGAGATTCTAGAAGTCGTTCGCAATTTACATCCTACAAAGGCTCCGGGACCGGATGGACTCAGGAATATTTATCACAAAATTCTGGCCAGTGATAGGGGAGGAGCTGATTGAAGAATTGTTATTAATTCTTAATGAGATGAAGGATTTTAGGGAGTGGAATGAAACAATTCTGTTTCTTATTCCTAAGGTTCAAAAGGTGAGAAACATCAAAGAAGTTCGACCAATTAGTCTATGTAACACGGTGTACAAGATCCTATCAAAAGTCATCGTTAATAGATTGAAAATGGGGCTCAATGAAACAGTTGACTTGAATCAAAGTGCTTTCTTACCAGGGAGACAAATTACAGATAATATTTTGGCAGGTTATGAATGCATGGATTGGATTCGAAAGAGAAAAGGAAAGAAAAATGGGTATGCTGCAATAAAGTTGGATATGGGTAAGGCTTACGACCAAGTAGAATGGAGATATATGGAAGCTATTCTGCATTCAATGAATTTTCCAGCTAGCTTTATTAAGCTGATTATGAAATGCGTAAGCACGGTGAAATATAGCGTTGTTCTTAACGGACAACAACATGGAAATATCATCCCTACGAGAGGCATTAGGCAGGGAGACCCTCTATCACCCTTGTTATTCGTGGCATGTGCTCAAGGATTATCTTCCTCAATCCACAATGCGGTAGCTAAAAATAAAATGCAAGGTATCAAGTTTGGTAATGAATGTCCAATTATTTCTCACCTTCTATTTGCAGACGACAGTGTAATGTTCTTTAAATCAAATTTGGAAGGAGGAACAACTCTCAAGAAGTGCCTTGATAACTACTCACAAGCTTCTGGACAACTTATTAACTTTGATAAATCAGCTATCCTCTTCAGCCCATACATTGCTCAAGAAAGAATGAAGGAAATACAACAGGTATTTGGTATTCAGCAGGTGAATGGGCATAGCATGTATTTGGGTCTCCCTACTTTTTCTATGAAGAACAAGACGATGCAATTTAGATACCTGAGAGATAGGGTCTGGAAGAAACTTGATCATTGGAAGAATCGTTTTATTTGAAAAGGAGGAAAGGAGGTGTTAATTAAGTCAGTGATTCAAGCTAACCCTACCTACACAATGAGTTGTTTCAAAATTCCTAACACTATTATTGACGATTTAAATAGAGCAGTCTCGGGATTTTGGTGGAGAGAATCGGCAAATAAGAAAGCAATTCATTGGAGTTCTTGGAAGCATTTGTGAATTCCTAAAGAGCGAGGAGGACTGGGGTTCAGAGATATGATGAGCTTTAATAAAGCTCTTCTCGCTAAACAAGTATGGAGATTGTGGGAATTCAAGGAGAGTCTAGCTGCACAAGTTCTAAAAGTTAGATACTACCCAAATTCGAATATCTTCGAAGCAAAGGTGAAGCCAAACTGTTTGGAGATCTTTAATGTGGGGGAAACTTTTGGTCATAAAAGGAGGAATTTGGAGAGTGGGGAATGGGAGGTATATCAACTTATTCACAGACCCATTTGTCCCAGACTTTGCCAATGGGATACCCCCATCCAACATTAGTCATGCAACAAATTCTAAGGTAGCTGAGATGATTAACGAGCATGGTAGTTGGGATAGAGAGCAACTGTCTAAAATATTCTGGCCAACGGTGGTGGAATGTATTTGTCATATTAAAATGAACCTGGAGCAGGAGGACGAATTTGTCTGGAAATATTTGGAGACTGGAAGGATGTCTGTTAAGTCGGCTTATCTATTGGAGAGGGATTATTTTACTCCTACAAAGGATTCTTCGGCAGCAAAGGAGGTGTGGAACATGCTGGTTTGGGGTGTGAAATTACAACCTAAGATTAAGATTTTCCTCGGGAAAGCTTTTTGAGGTTTTTTACATGTTGCAGCCGTTATGAGCCGAATGGGAATACCAAAACATTGTCCGAGATGCTTCTTCCATCAAGGTACAATTACTCATTGTTTGTTCTATTGTCAATGGACAATTGGTATTTGGAAAAATAGTATGTTTTGGGTTGTTTTGAAAAAGCTTAAAAGGACTAATTTGGAGAGGATTGGAGAGGAAGTTTTAAATGCTTGTGGGAAGGAACATTATGCAATTTGGGCAGTTTATGCCGGTTGATATGGAAGGACTATTGTGAGGGAATGTTTGGGGATGGGATTGTAGAAAGAAAGCCAAGTGTAACAGAAGCTTCGATGTTAGCCTCTAATTATGTCTCTGTCATGTCCAAAATCAATTCTTTTCGATGGAACAAGGTGGAGTTTGGAAAAAGAAAATGAGCACTACTACCAAAGGGAACGTTTAGAATGGACGTAGATACATGCCATAATGAAGATCAAGGTAGATATGGTGTCGGGATTGTTATTAGAGATGATAAAGGTAAAATTAGAGCAGCATTGGCTAAAGCAATCCCAAAACCATGTACTGTAGCAGAAGGAGAAACCATTGCAGTTTTGTATGGAATTGGGTTAGCTCTTCAAGAAGAATTAGGCCCAATTCATATATTCTCCGACTCATATCAAGTTATTTCGGTGTTATGCAAAGCAGATGGATCTTTGAAATTCCTTCCACCAGACATGGCTTCGACTATTCGAGAATTAAATGATAGCTTTATTATTGAATTCTCATATATGTTTAGAGAGGCCAATTTGGTAGCTCATGTTTTAGCTCATTTTGGAGCAATTTGTAGAACTATTCACATATGGTCGTTGGATTTTTCATATTGGTTAATCTCGGCGTATGATAATGATATTTTATGAAATTCTATTTAAAAAACTCGTCAACCACCGGGGCAAGCGTAGATAAACCGGATCCTCTCTTGTGTTGGTGTTTTCCATCTAGTTTATTTTGCGAATAATATCATCCAAATTTATCAACTAATCTACCTCCTATTTATATAAGAAGAGCCTTATTTTGCAAAACTTGCACGGCTTATTATATCCTTACTACACATTAAATTTTAAAGGCTTCAGTATAATATAATATTATTTTATATTACACTAGCAAGGATTACGTGCAAAAGCACGTAGTTGTTTCGTGTTTTGAAATGATAGAATTATAAAGATTATAATTTTTATATTTTTTTAATAAATTAAAATAATGGATTCATTTCAATCAAATAAAAAATAATTTATTA
>AYJT01027865.1:0-10133 GCA_001278415.1 Ocimum tenuiflorum | reverse complement strand
TTTTTTTTTTTTTTGGTCATAGGGATATTTGGGCTTATTGGGCTCGAAAGACTACATCAATGGGCCCACTAGCCTGAAGAAATTCAGGCCCAAATGTAAAAAAATCAGTTACCATTTTTTACTGAAAACTGTGATATTTATCCACGTATAAAGTGAAGGAATTTTATTTATTTTTTTGTTATTTTTTTTTTTTTGAGAATCAAAGTGAAGGGATCTGACACGGAAATACGGAATAACTTTAAAATTTACTAATAACTCAGTTATAAAATTAGAATAATGAATTTACTATCACAATTTTCTTAAAATTATAAGTATAATCTAGTTTTTAGATTTTTGCTGATCTATTTAGATCAGTTAAGTGGATGCCAAGAAATAATAAATTGAAATTTTCTTAAAATATTGAAATGTTGGGACATATTCAAATTCATTATAGTAACATTACATCAATTATGTTATAAATATATTTAACTTAAATTTGAACATTATTTATATCTTATTTTATACAGTAATTTTAATAGAATTTGTTTCCTATATATATTGTAAATCATTGTAAAGGGAGGAGAAGCTATTTGTAAAGGGATGAACGGTCTTCTCATGCGTATTTTTTCATTTTTTCTTTGAAGATACATTACTCTTGTTTTCACTTGATAAATTATCGTACAAAGTTACAAATGCAATAATCACGGATAAATTACACGGTTTTATTTAGAAAACTAATTAACTAATTCAAATTAAAAAGAAAGGAGGGGAATTGGAAAAATTACACGGTTTTATTTATTTATTTATCTGGTCTTTCACTGCATAAACTGTTCACCCCCAAATTCCATAAACCCTAAATAAACCGCTGCTCTCCCTCAATTCATTCACCAACAAGCATCTGCTTCCTCTATCGACAATGGCGCCCTTGGACGATGAAACTGCCAAGAAAGTTATTCGTCAGGTGAATAAAGTTCTTTGAAGTTCATGTCCAGCTTTAGAATTGGTCGGTGAGAAAAAATATAAGTTTTTGTTTGCTTTGATTTGCTTAGTCGTTTTTTTAATGTATCAGGTGGAGTTCTATTTCAGTGACAGTAATCTTCCTAGGGATAAGTTTATGATGAAAACCATCGGCGAGAGTGACGATGGAAGTATCCTCTTTTGTTGCGTTTATATTTGTTGTCATTAAACACCCGTGAAATTGATGTTTGTGCGTGTACGTATATAAGGTAATGCTTGACTTTTACTTCTTTTTTATTAGGTTTTGTTTAGCCGATAAAGATTGTTATTTTAAGTGGCAGTTTTTCTGCAGATTGAGTTCATAGCTTGTTTAGAGTGCGAGATTTCTAGTATATTTAATGAATACTCACTTTGTGGCTAATGTAATCAAGTTATTATGTTGGGACAAACAATGAGAAGTATAGAATGAGTTGAGCAACACTGGTTTATTACTTGTGTAAATGGTAAAAAGAACTTAATTTTGTGATCTCTGTATGACTGGCACCGATTTTTCTGAGAACTATTGATTATGTAGTTTCCAATGCATAAAAGAAACTGTAATGATTGCCCTAATGGTCTGCGGAGCACCGGAAATTGCTGACTTTTTCAGAGTATCAGCGTCGTAAATGAAATAGATATGTCTTTATAGCTTGGAAACTTGAAATTATATGTCTGAATAAGTTGCTTCCTTAAGTAGACTACAGTGGTAAGTTTGGCATTGATTTGCTCGTTCTCTCGAATGAGAGGTCACTTGAATTTAGGTGATGTGAAACCTGAAGATGTAACAGAAGACACCATTCAGGCTGTCGCTGATACTTTGAAAACATCCACTTTTCTCAAGGTTTCTGAGGATGGTGAGCTTTTAGAAGATCAATTGATAATACTCGCATAAAGTTTTTCTGTTACTAACCATTTCTTGTTCTCTGGTTAGGGAAGAATGTTGGTAGGGTTTCCGAGCTCGCAAAGCCTGAAGAGGTTATTAAGCAATCCGATGACAGGACAATCGCTGCATCTCCACTGGAATACAATATCAAACTTGAACACGTGGAATCATTTTTTAATCAATATGCTAAGGTATAATGCTACAAATTAATTGTGAATATAGTTTTTCTATACATGATTGCTTAATATATCTATGTGAATTCAATAAACGATCTCGTGGATGCCTTGCATGTGCGCCTAATTTGTGCTAATGAATTGTTTTCTGAAAACATTATTGCCTAATATATCTATGTCAATTTTAACCTTGTAAGTGTTTTGCATGTGCAATATACGTAAAGTGTAAACCGAAAGTTCAGTACAACAGTGGCTTGGTGCTATTCTAGAATTGAAATTATTTTGCCTACATTGCTACTAACTCACCATCTTAAAACTTTGGCCTTAGAGAGTGGATAACCTTTCATGGCATGTGACTTGACATTTTTTCTCTTATGCTAGGTTAATAGTGTGAGGTTGCCGCGACATGTTGCTGACAATAGGTTATTCTGCGGCACAGCCTTAATTGAATTTTCTAGTGTGGAGGATGCTACAAATGTTTTGAAGCAAACCCTCAGTTTTGCAGGCCTTGAGTTAGAACTAAAATCAAAGTAAGTTACTGATGTGAATGCCTTGTCAAATATTCATTCTTTCGTGTTCGTTGCTATCTAGATTCAGTTTATATGTTTATCCATGTTTGGAAAACACATTGGAGATGTGTTTGTGTACATTCCTATTTCTTTTAGTGTTGGGAAGAAGGTTATGTATAAACTAGGTGAGCTCTTTCCGCTAAAATGCCATAGAGAGTTGGCTGCACAACACTCGAGTTGCTATTAGTTCCTGTTCCTTGTTTCACTTCATTCCTCATTCTTATTGTGAAATGAAGTTCATTGTTTTGTGATTTTCTTTAGTTAGTTCAGAGATCCTCATAGAACACGTCACTCTTTTGAAGCTTTTAAGTTGAATAGTTGATTATATGTAGCAATTTTTACTTTGTAAGCTTCAGCAGTAATTTCTTCAATTTTATTTCAGTGGAAAAACGAACCATCCAATATTTTCTAGTATGCATTGACTTTAATTTGGTTGTGAAGTTTAAACATAAAAAGATAGAATTATTCTGCAACAGTTAATTTATCAAAGCTGGCTTTTCTTATTTCTTTACCACCGTGGCCAGGGAAGAATTTGATGCAGAAAGAACCAAGCAAGAGGAGGAGGTTGCTAAAACTCGACCCCAATCTGGTTCAAACCGCCAAGAGAAGACCAATGTCGAGTCTGATTCTGAGTGAGTTTTTGCATAATCTCTTGAAAGTTATTGTCCTGTTACTCCTTGCTGATAATGAATGCTGTGACAGCTACCCCAAAGGCTTAATTGTTGCATTCACATTGAAGAGTCTATTTGGTGAAGATTCTACCAAGCAAAATGCTAATGACAAGCAGACAAGTGACAATATAGATGCTGCTAAGAAAGATGATGACCTAGATAAAACTCGAGCTGATTCTCAAGATAATGTAAAAGAGGTTTCAGAAGATGTTAAAGATGCAACAAATCGTACAGAGAATGCTTCGAAGTGTGAAGAAAAGGATATGGACACTGAAGTTGAGGATGTTGATAAATCTGTGGAAATTAAAAGTGAAAAGAAAGACGATGGAGATCATGGATCGGGAGAAGAAAAACCAAACTTTGCAGCTTGCAAGAACAACAAAGATGTTGTCTTAAGAGAGGATCTAAAAAGCATTTTCCAAAAGTTTGGCACTGTTAAGGTATTTGCTTTTTCATTATATTTCATATTGGCACTGTTAAGCTATTTGCTTGTTTATAGATTGATGTGGTATTTTGCAAGAGAAGATTTAAACCTTTACTTAACACAGTGTTATTTTGTATGACGCGATATAATCTCAAAATTTAGAGCATAACTATTTGTGCCAGTTGTCTGATGATAGATTTTGGCACTGTTTGTGTAGTACATTGATTTCAAGATGGGGTCAAACTCTGGATATATAAGGTTTGAAGAAGCAGAAGCAGCTCAGAAAGCTCGAACTGCTGCTGTGCTCTCTGAGAAGAATGGTCTAATTGTGAAGAATTTCATTGCTACTCTGGAGCCTGTGACTGGTATGTAACGATCTCTTCGCATGGTCTCAATTCATTTATCTTTGTCTAAATAGTTTGTTTCTGTGAGATATATGGAAGTGAATCTTATTATTGATTCAACGATTTAGGTGATGCCGAGAGGGACTACTGGAGTGCACTCCGCAGCAGTCAGCACGATAAACACCGCGACTTCAAAGGTGGCCGTGGAAGGTATTGTATCTGACAACACATTTAGTAAATCAATAATTGTAGCAATGTCAAGATTTTGTTGATATCTTTATCTTTCCCCCAAAATATGGATGTTTTTGTAGGGGAGGAGGTAGGCACAACCGAGGGGGCGGTAGGCATTCTGGGTGGAAGCATTCTCGCGGTAGAGACGATCAACCAAGACGTGGGAACAAAGTTCAGAAAGTTGAAGCAGCATGAAAAGATATGTACCTCTACCAATTTTGTTTACTACATATATTTTGTTGTTTTGTTAACCAGCTTATGTATTCTGCACTTTTATGGAACTGGTTGACAATGAAAATTGTCATTATCTGATTATTATCTCTGAAATGCTCACACGTATAGGTAATTCATTTGATTATTTTTCACTCTACTTTTTCATATTTTGTGTTTGTCTTAGAAAATAGGGATAAGACGTATAATAGGAAGGAAAATTTAAACGGGTTTATATTGCATCCAAAACGACGTTTCGATGGTGATTAACAATTACATCGCCGAGGCCAGATTCTCGCTTGAATGATAATATTTAAAAATTTTCAATTACATGACAAACGATGTAAAATTTATTTTCTTCGAGAACAGAAAATTCGTTGTATATTATTGAATTGTTCAATTTTAAGTTTTAGTTAGCTTTCTATCATTACATTAAACTGGTAATATGAAATTTTAATAGTACACAATTAGGCTTTTTTGTCGTCGGAGAAAATAATTTATTATATAATTGAACATAACATACGAATTTTTCGAATAATTTATCGTGCAATCGATGGTTTGACCCAAGACTTAATAGCCATGTTAATTTTTTCAGTTTAAATCTCTTGCTTAATTGCTAAGCATGGATTGAAATAACAAGGGTATGTTAATTTCATGGTGTGATACTAGTTCATCCAGATAAAACAAATAGACCACAATTCCTAATTTCAGGGACAGACAAGGGCAGAAATTCACGATTGAATCAGATGAATTGAAAATTGAACTTGCCATAATTTGCACAAGTTCAACAAAGCAGAAAAAAGTTCTTCACAATGTGGTGTGGCTTACCAATAACTAGATGCCGCAATGGAAGATCGAACCATTCCTGAATAAAATTTGTACATCGATTTTTACTCCCAAGCTACAGAGGATCCAATACGTGCACAATGCCATCTTATCATCTCTCTTCCCCACGAACGTATCACCTCATCTAACAGCCGTTGGTTACGCAGTGTCAGAAGTCATGTTGATAGCCCTATAAGGAACTGAACTCAAACCATAGATAGCTGAGGGGTGATCGAATCACACTCTTTGACGAGCAGAGTTTGTGCGTGCCACGTTTGGCACTTCTAGATAATCATCAGGATCATCATCCTCGTCTGAGGATAGGAAAGATGGGCCCATCCATGCTTTAAAGCCTTCAGTGACTCGTCTCTCCACCTCTGGTGTGACTTCTGTCGGGTTTGCTTCGAGCATCTCCAGCCCAATGTTCCTACCAGTTGATTCGTTCTCATCAAGTATAGCTGCTGCATTTCGTCTAAGGAAGAAGGCAGCTCCTCCATGCAAAGTGACCAGACCCCATGATGCAATCTCGTAGCACCAGAACAGGGGCAAAGAGCAGCTGCTGCCTAGTGTGAGCAAAGTGGAACCGAGAAATAGTGCAAGGAGACCAAATATGAAGGCAAACACAACATTCAGTATTGATAGACATCGAACGCCACCTAAAAAATGACAACGGAGAGGAACTTGATAAGATGTGAAGCCCAAGAAAGAAGATGGTATTATACTAGAAATGTCACAAACAGCCATGGTAGCCCCCATTGTTTTCTTTTTTTTTTCCTCGCAAAGGCATTAATACTGTTCTTGGAAATTTTATATACTTTGTTTGGGAAACATAATGCATTCTATTTCTATTGTGCACTATTTCATAAAACTCTATTCTCCTGCCAACAGCCCGATAACAGCACAAACTATTGATCGTGTCATTCATCAGAGATATACTTTAGAAAGAAGCATCATGTAAATAACTGCGTTAACAAATTTTATACAGTCCAATACATATCCTTCAGCTGGTGGAATAGACTTCAACATCCACTTCTGGAGAAGCCTTAACATACCAGCAAAAACAGGTTAAAGAAAAGAAAATGATGTACCTCTTCTAGAAGCACAATAATTGTTCTCAACCACCTTCAAGCATCCATGTCTTACAGGGGCAGTATAGGCAACAGTAATTCCTGCATGACAAGCAATATCCATTATAGACAATATGGAGCCATGATGAATTATACACAAACAAACTAAGATAAAAACAAAAAAAAGTTTTATCATAAAGCTCATGGAACAAAACAAGTTGCATAGGGACATTGTTTAATGCCATGATCGATCTTCACGAAATTTGGGTGCTTGGAAGTTTTATAGGAATGGGAAAAATGGTTGTGAGGAATGACAAATTGACAATTGAGAAAGTCTCACTTCTGAGGGGTGAGAGATATGGCTCATTCTGCACTTTTGGAAAATAAAGAATGGTCTAGAGGAATCATACATCTACAAAAAGCAATTATTACAATCCATTCCTAGTGCTTTTCTCAAAATCTCCCTATCAAACACATTACTGAAAACGCACTAAACCCTATTGAGTAAATGTGAACTTCACTCCTGTATGGACAATACTTATTCATTAGGGTTCACTAACTAAACACTTTTACGTAGATCTGCGTGCAACGTTTACAGACCTAACTTTCAAGGCCATCCAGAATTAGCTAAGCACTTGATCACAGTTTTGTGACAGCCAGATCTCAAAAACAGGAGGATGTAAGAATGTGAAACAATGTATGTACATTAACAAAACTTATAGAGCTAATGGGAAATGTATTGTTCAAATCTTCATCCTATTTTAGTAAGCTGCAGACTTCAAAAAAAAAAAACACGACGATGCTTCCCTCTAAGCACTAAATAATAACTGATTATTCTACAGGAGTGTGTAAAATAAAACATAGCCACAATTAATTTTCCAAAAACCTCAAAAGCGATAAGCTATAGAATCAGCAGCTCTTGTTCCCAAACATTGAAAAAACTCAAACACAAATAAACAATCGAAACGACACTTCAAATCCACATTTCCTCACCAGCAATCAAGTAAACCGCTGAAACCGCGAAAAGAATAGCAGAAGGAACAAACACCACCATCCAGTAATAATCAACTGTCTCCTGATCCGTCAGAACGAACGCGTTGGGGAAAAGATCCGACTCTCCGGCGCCGCCTCCAGCCGCGGCCGCCGTAGCGGTGAAATTGACGGGCAGCGGCTGAATCCGGAGATCGCTGCAGAACGGCCGCCGCAAATTGTCGGCTGGAAACACTATTTTCAAGCTAATCGCAGTGGAAACGAGAACGGCGAGCGAGATTAGGGTTAGCGCGAGTAGAATCAGCGGCTTCTGCAGCTTGTGCCATGCCTTCTCCTCCTCGCGGAGATTCTCGTACTGGTGCTTCGGCATGAAGGTCTGCCGCAAGGCGTCGCCAATTATCGCCATTTTGCGATTGATCAAGCGGCGTATCTCACACACATATTACGAGCTTTCCGTCATTTTTCTGTAATTTGATTAATTTGTGTGTTTTTCTGGTTTTGTTTGTTTCACGCAGCAGGTTGAGAGTTGAGAGAGATAGAGATAGAGATAGAGAGAGAGAGGAAGAAGAGGGTTTTACATATTTTGTTGTATGAAAGAGGTGTTATAGCTAGCTGTTGAGCTGAATTGCCGAATTCCATTCCCCTTTTATTTTATTTATAAATAAATAAATTGGTGCATTTTTTTTTTATTATTATTGTGGGTGAAAATATCGTGACAAAAATTAGAAGACTCTCGTAAGAAAAATGTAAAGCGAGTTTGATCAGAGACAAAGAGCCCGAAATGCAGCAATAGAAGTACGTATTATTGATAATAATTGAACATCGTACACAAGTGTCCTATTTATACAGGGGGTTGCAATTATTATGCTATAAATGTGGGTGGTGGCTATGCGTGCATATGCTGGTAACTGCTCCCACGATCTTAACATGGTCTAAGTAGTGGGTGTGTGTAATTGATCCCCCTGTCTGAGGGACCACGAGGCTCGACCCATCCGGTGATGGACCTCGAGGTTTGACCAAATTCGAGGTTCAGGCCTCAATCCGTAGGCATTGGACCTGAACTCGTGCAAATTCACTGGGCCTTGTGATCGGCCTAAGGGCATATTGGGTCTGGACCACCTATAGAAGAATTGAATTAATTTTATCCCCAACAATTATAATAATACAACAAACTCCATCCTAATGTCCCCACATAAATTCGAACTATTGATTCTTGAAATCACAGAAAAATGAGCTTTCTTAGTTGCACTCTGATGTGGTAGACGTATACAACCCTGATGTGATATATGTATACACGAGTATAAATCATGTGATGAAAAAATTTTATAGTAATTTTTTTTTTTTGAGTTGGAGACTATGGGAGTGAGGATTTGAACTCAAAACCTCTCTTATTTGGAAGATTTTTACATGTAGATCTCGACCACTTGAACGTTCCCGAAGGTAAAGGAAAAAAACTTAATAGTAATTACTTAAGCTATTTTGGTTACATTCTCTTTTCAAAAACTCATTTGAAATTCATTCAAAAGTCAAAACTCAATATTATTGCCACTTGCATGATTAGGGCCATTGGGCAGGCCCAATGAGCTATTTAGACCCAATGTAGGAGTCTTATAAGTTTAGTCATTGTTAAATTAATTTTTTTTCCACTTTATTGAGAAAGTCTTTTATAAATTCAGTAATTGTTATAATTTGCAAGAAAATAACCTTTTTCTTCCTTTTTTCTTTTTCCATGCAAGACTTTCACAGCTACTATCATATGCCGCTCCATAACATCGCGACTTGGAAAACTTAATAAAATAAGAACTTGTAATTTAATAATTTCGTCATTACTCGACATACAAGAGTAATTTTAATGCTATTTTCGGTCACAAATAAGTATTATTTGAGCCTCAGTTAGACAATTTCAAGTCGATAACAGTCGGAATGCCAACAAAAAGAGTAATTATAAATCTCATAATAATAACACTATAATGCAAATTATAAAGTTGTTTCCAAAAAGAAAATCGCAAATTATTTGGCGAAAAACTACTTGTCTCATGGGGCAATTACTACCATAACTGGATTCTGGATTCTGTTACACTTTGTGTTTACATTTTAAATTTTTATAATGTTTTAGTCGATGTTAATTTTCAATAATCATTAATTAGAAATAATTAAAAAATATTATAAAATCTAATTTAAATTTATTGAAATTACGTAGTACTACATAAAATGAAATTAAAATATTAATTAAAACACAATAAAATATAACTCACACGGGAATCCATCAGCTACCAGATACCAATCAAGTTAATAAAATATAAAAGGAAGAAAAGAAACCTCGGCCGGCAATGTCTTGTCTCTGTGGAATCTTGACATGATCCAAAGAAAGGTTTGAACACATTTTATCTAAAATTTGTATATTTGCAGATGCTAGAATAGAATCTCTGATTTCACACAGCACAGTCAACCTTCTGATTAATGGCATCTCTAGTTAATCCCATCTCAGAAACCTCGTTCTTCCAGTTAGAGGTGCCTACTCTCTCCCCCAAAAATCTCCCCTTTGCAAGAAATGGGACTTCGTTTCTGCAGCTCAGAAGAGCACAAAACGCCTCTTTTCAATGGAATGCTGTCAGGAATTCAAGCATTTCTTCTGGTAAGAATTGAGTGTGTTTGTGTGTTTTGTTGGGATTTTCAAGAATGAGTTGGTGTTGTGTTCCCTGAATCTCGAAGGGTTGTTTTCTGTCCCTTATTCGTTAAAATTCTTGATTCGCACATGATACTATGTAATT
>AYJT01027864.1:0-10158 GCA_001278415.1 Ocimum tenuiflorum | reverse complement strand
GTTGTAGAGGCTGAATTCGGACAAATATCTGGTGTCCCACTTCTTTCTTGCTCAGAGGTTTGCTTCTTATCCTTAGTTTTGTGTACAGATTTTAGGAAATTCTTACAATTTATTGACTTTGGGTAAACAAAGATTGTTTTTGTGAAAACAAGATTGAAATTGAAAAAAAAAAATTATCTCAAAGAAGGGTGAATTGTTAATAGTAAAACTTGATGATGAGCATTACAAAGTGTGGTAAAATCTTCCTTTACATTTGAAGGCAACCGAAAGACTAAGAGCTTTTCGGGCGAGCTACGAGAGCAAGCAACAATATTTGGCAATGTATTCTAGCATTTATGGGGGGATAACAACTGATCCAGCAGCAATGGTGATCCCAATTGATGATCACATTGTGCATAGAGGGCATGGAGTTTTCGATACAGCAGCAATTGCGGACGGGTTGGTGTATAAATAATTCAGTTCTGTACAAATTTATGCTTGATGTGCATTGCTTTCTTGATTTCCTCGAATTAGTTGTTGCTTTGTAAGAAATTCCTGAGATTGGTACTAAAACTTGTCAATTAAGTGTGGTGCTTTCTATTATGGTAGAGATGTTGCAATATTTTGGTATATGATCATTCTTTTCTGTTTGAAAACATAAAAATACGGTCAAGTTCTAAATATTGCCCGTCGTAAGTTTTTTGTTCGTTTTTTTGGATTATCAAATGTCCTGAATTGGTGCTAAAATTCATCAAATATGTCTTGGGCTGGCATTCTATTATGGCAGTTCGGCAGAGATGGTGCAGCTGTAAATGTGCTCATTCTTTTCTCTGTTTGAAAGACAATCTATAGAGGAAACATGATCGAGTTCTAACAATGTGCACGAGAAGTTTTTTGTTCGTTTTTGCATATCTCATTGCCTGAAACAGAAAAAGCATATAAATTGTGTGTAAACTCAGTAATAATACTCCAATTCTTGACAATGAAGGAACTTCTTGTTTAGTATAAACTAATAAACATAACCATATTAATATATAACACTCTTCTTGAACCAGAGCTTCATTGTGTTCTTGATATATATGTATTTTTTATTTCTCTTTACATGGCAGATGCCTTTATGAGCTGGACCAGCACCTCGACCGTTTCCTAGGATCGGCTGCCATGGCAAAGATAAAGCTTCCATTCGACAGAGAAAACATTCGCCAAATACTTATACGAACTGTGAGTGCTTCCAAATGCAGGAAAGGGTCACTAAGATATTGGCTTTCAGCGGGACCCGGAGATTTCCAGCTCTCTCCCTCCGGCTGCCAACAATCGTCTCTTTACGCCATCGTAATCCAAGATCAGTCGCCCTCCAATTACAGCGGCATAAAAGTAGTGACCTCTTTGGTTCCGATAAAACCTCCACAGTTTGCTGTGATGAAGAGCGTGAATTACCTTCCCAACGCACTGTCGAAAATGGAGGCCGAAGAAAACGATGCCTATGCTGCAATTTGGCTGGACGAAGAGGGGTACGTGGCCGAAGGGCCTAACATGAATGTGGCGTTTGTTACTAAGGAGAAGGAGCTTCTTACGCCCAAGTTTGATAAGATTCTTAGCGGTTGCACAGCTAAACGAGTGTTGGTACTCGCGGATAGTTTGGTGAAGGAGGGAAAACTTAGAGGAGTAAGACAACGCGACGTGACTGTTGAGGAAGGGAAAAGGGCCGACGAAATGATGCTTATCGGGAGTGGGGTTCTCGTTCGTGCGGTAGTGCAGTGGGATGATCAAGTCATTGGTGATGGTAAAGATTCTTTCTTTAGCATGATAACTTGCTTCTCAGTTGGTGTCACTCGGTTGCGTTATCGTTTCTCTTTGCATTCATCGTGTTGAATACATTTTATTATGCTTCCAACTATGCATACGTTTTCAAGCGTGTTTAGATCCTGATTGTTCCTTGATGGAGGAAATTGCATTTTCGATCTCATAGTAGTGGTGTCCATATTAAATTGGAAAGGTCCGGTGCCATTTATTTTGAACCATGAAAAGGCGGTTCCGTTTTGGATTTTCGAACTGAAACAGTTATACTGTCGAAATTTTCCTTATTTTAAGTGTAATTTAACCGGAACCGGCTTAGAACCGATGGTTTGAACCACAACCGGATTTACACGGGCTGATTCTAAACCGGAACCGGCCCATGGACACCACTATCTCATAGGACACAGTCCTATTTCATTTTGGTTCCAACGATTTACTTAGTCTGTCTCATTATTGCATGTCGGTCTCATTGTTAACAATTCTTTTGCACATTTTGTTTTGAAAAACTTATATTTTTTGTCCCAATTATTTAATTCATTCAGAACAAAATAAGCTGCATAAAAGATAGAATCAAGGCTTCAAGAATGAACTTGTGCTAATATGCTTGCAATTTTTGGGACTAGATGTGCAAAAAAATCGTTAGTGGCGGGACTAAAATGCAAATATGGGACTGAAAGTGAATTTATCAGGACCAAAATGAAACAAGAATCTGCCTAATGAGACAAAAAATTCAATTCACTCGTTTCTTGGTTCCTTTTGCACTTGGTTGTGATGAACGAAGATTTTCGTTGTCTCGAGCAACGAGCATTTCTTGTTTTTTTCCGGTGACTATATATGCTTTTTTTTTGTTTATGCAGGCAATGAAGGTCCAGTGACTCGGTCTCTTCTGAATCTCATTTTGGAGGACATGAGATCAGGCCCAGCCACAGTTAGGGTTCCTGTCCCTTACTAACCCGATTTTTCGACGTTTTTCGCCTCGTGTGAATGCTCATCACTCAATCTGTAAGCTTTGCATCTCACATGGCATTTCAAGAAGTGATGTTTTGGCATTTTGCTTTCCAAGTAAAGAAAGAAGGGAAAGAGTTGATTTGACGGACATGATCAAAAGCTCGTCAAATTCGGTTATTCGAAGTGGTATTCGTGAATTCTGTTGTTGTCGATACATGTTATGTGTATATAATTGTGTCATGAGAAAGACTATGTGATGAACCTCAAATCCAAGCAATTTTTCATATGTAAAAATGGTTGGAAAATAATGGAGATAGACCTATATTTTACTTTAATTTTGTGGCTTGGACTAATAATCATTTATGTGCTATTTTCACATAGATGATTACTAGAGTCATATTTTTGTTTGCTTAAGGAAATTTATATATTTTTTAATCTCTTAATGCTCCTTCAGGTCACTTTAGCCATTGCTTTTTATTTATGAAGGTATAGATTCCTTGGTATTATTATATTAATATACCTTAGCCATCCATATATATATATATATATTCGATAATACTTAAATGTCATTTTTTATTCCCCTTCAAAATCAGATAGTTTTTGGATATTTTAATTTCTTTTAAAATCAAAATTTTTCATCTGTCACTGTCTACATATTGTGTAGATTTTTTGTGCAGTTTAATTAGGAAAATAATTTGATGTATATTTTTTAAATTCTGCATTTATTGATCGATTCACACACACAATTACACAAAAATATATATAATCCAATTTGTCTTTTTTTCATGAGGTTTGGTGAAAAAATTGAAAATTAAACATGTTTATGTTTATAAAAATTGCATATATTTGGATGATAATTTATGATAATATAGTTATATCAATGGTATTAATGTATACAACTTGTTGATCAATCACTAAAAAATTAGATAAATGCCAAAAATTCTATTAATTATAGTTTGGCATCACAAAATGGAATATTGGCGATTGGGTCAGCGCAATGTACACACTCTAAAACTAGGTTATTTATAAAATGTAATGATGCCATGGAACCATATCATAGTGGATTCTTAAATCATTTGAATAGCAAGAATTTTAATTCATTGTATTACGGGCTATACGTCTTTTGTAAAAAATAATATAAATTATTCAAAATTTTTAATAAATGTACAAGCTATCGATTTCAATTTTCCGGCACCCAAAATGTTGAGTCAGCACGCTGCATTTCCACGCTACTCAATGTTAAGTTACTTCAATTTTGCCACGTAATTTATTTTAACGAAAAATATTCAATTATAGTAGAAACCATGCACATTTCAATGTTGGAAAATTGAAGTTGTACTATATTTAAACAAATTTTGATAATCTGTACATTTTTTAAAAATTTTGAATAGTTTGTATTATATTTGACGAAATGTGCATAATCTGTAGTATAATTGAATGTTATCTCAATTTTTAAATTAGATAGACCACCCCTGCTCTACAATTTATTAATACTATTTTATGTTTCAAAATGTCATATATATCCCCTCTCCTATGGTTGATTTTCTCATTGTCACATTTCAATTGCACCATATTTTTATTATTAATATCCCACGCCTTTATTAAATATATTCGAGACTGTTCGTATACAAAAAGTGAGCTCAAAACCCCACCACTATGTTTTATTAATAAAAATTAAATGTCAGACAAATATTATATATTTCATATTTATATGCAGAATAATACAGCCAATCAGAAAAGGCCACACATGTGTGATAAAATAGCTCGAGTCATGTTAAATTACTCGATTATGTTATCTTATCAACTTGAATGAGATGACATATGAATAATAATTATCATATAAAATCACAATAATTGACGCCTTAATTTGTAGCTAGAGAAGACAATTTTTTGTGTATGGTAATTTACATTAGTGATTAGACTGATAATTTTGTAAATATTGTAAATTAATTAATTACAAATGTATCATTTGTAAAAATAAAATTGCTGATTTTAATACTGAATTTTTTGTTTTATCCACCTACCATTATTAGTGAATATCACATCCATTCGTTTATGAATATTGTTGCTTATAGTTTAGCTCGTTATAAGGTTTCCTAGCTTGGCTTGAGCTTTTTTTTCCCCTAATACTCAATATGTTTTTGTTAGAGTTTCGAAAAAGATCATGATGAAATACTGTAATCGTAAAAGTTGTTATTTATATCTATCACCTCGGGGTCCAATGATAAGCACCTTTCCCATGACTTTAAAGATTAAGAGTTCAAGTTTATGCGGAGACATCGATATGGGTTTATTTAATATTGTACTTAAGTTTCAAAAGAGAAAATGTTATTATTTATAAAACAATAGAATTAGAGAAAAAGTATCGCCCATGTGAAATAAAAAAAAAAAAAGTCTAATTAGAATATATCATGCTCCACTGAAAGAGGTGCAATCACAAGTTTCAAAACTGAAATCATGGAAAAAAACAAGAGAATATTAGAAACCGATCACAAATAAAACCATATGTTATTTCTTATAATTCATTTTATATTTTTTTAATCCAATCAAACTAATTTAAAAACTATAAATAACTTCGGCCATCCGAATTAAAAAATTAAGCCACAAAAACTTGCGTTTGATCGCCTAAACGATTTAGATGGATCTAAATAGTTTATTTCTATCAGCTCAACAAACTTATACATGTCCTAAATCTTAAACTCAAACTTATATTTATCCTGAATTTTAAACCAAACCCAACTAAATCATTAAACTCAAACTCATATCCATCATAAATTTTAAACTAAAATCCAACTAAATTATTTAGACTCAAACTCATATCAATCATGAATTTTAAACCAAAACCCGACTAAATCATTTAGATTCAAACTCATATCCATCATGAATTTTAAACCAAAATTTGACTAAATCATTTAGACTCAAACTCATATCCATCTTAAATTTAAACCAAAATCCGACTAAATTATTTAAACGGTTTAACTAGAGACCAATTCGTCGAAAAATTGAGATCTGTATTTAATTCCTACATTCCTATTCATTTGACCAAATATAGATATCAAAGCATTAAATTTTCAATATAATATTTGACAATATTACAAAATTATAATAATTACTATACTCTCACAAGTCACAAGGCAACAATAATTGGAAACACACATCCCCCCATATAAAGCCGACGTGGCCCACCAAAACCACTATAATTTTTCCCCAAATCAACCTCCACCGTCCGATCCTCATAGTCGGCGGCGTCAATCATCAATAAAAACTAACCAGTCCACGCGTTCCAATCCTATTGGATCTCACCAATTTCAATAGTTCTTCCCCAAAAATATTTTCGGATTTTTTTTTCTCTCTCTCTAGATTCTGAAATCCAAAATTAACAGAACTGATTGAAACTAGCGATTGGATCCCCCGATACAACTATTTTTGTCGCGTCATTTTTGGCTTCGGTTGCTTTTGTTTATAGCGAGAATTTTCGATTCTCGGGGGGAATTTGTGTGTAGATTTTCGCCGGCGTTGACGCGTGCGCTGCTTTTATTTTTAATTTTTTTTCGAATTAGGGTTTGTGGATTGAGCAGGAGAGGGAAGATGGTTAATGCTATGGTGGAAAGAGCTACGAACGATATGCTAATCGGGCCGGATTGGGCTATGAATATTGAGATCTGCGATATCTGCAATCATGATCCTGCGTAATTTTTCTCTGCTCGCTTTGTGTTTTCCTTAACTTTTGGGGTTGGTTTATTTAGTAGGACTACAGTTGATTGGGGCAGGATTGTAAGAGAGTCGTGTTTACAGTAAGCTTGAGTTAGTATTTTTATTTTCTGTGTTGATTTTCCCCCTTTCTGGAAAATTATGCATTAAAATGGATTGCCGATTACTTTTATGGGCTGTTCTGCTGATTTCTTCTGAGCTGGTTTGAGTAATTGGGTAATCTGATTCGTTTTAGTTGTATGAAAAGTGATGTGAAGGGAAAATCGTGGATGGGAGGTTTTTAGGAAAATTTGACATGATTTTAATTGGGAACTTTGTGGCCTTCAAGATTGAGTGATGCTTTGCGAGCTGACGCTCAGCTTTAAATTTGTACCAGACAAGCAAAAGACGTCGTGCGAGGTATAAAGAAGCGACTTGGTAGCAGGAATCCGAAAGTCCAGCTGCTTGCCCTAACAGTAAGCTAAATTTTCTCACCTGGTTTTATGCCCTTGTTGATATCATGTGTACATGCTCTATGATTTGATATGACGAGAAAGTTCATCCTTGTTATGTTAATTGTTGACACTCACACTGTATGGAAACCTGAGAAACTATTATGTCCCAAATTAGCATCAGAATAATAGACTTTATTATCATGACCAGAAACGAGGGCAGATAAGAAATTATATTATACCTGTACCTGGAGATTGAAGTTATCATAACCTATGTTTGTTGAGACCAATGATCTGCTAATTTGTGGAAGTTAGTACTTTACAACAGCAGATGGGGGTTAAGTGACGAGACAAAGGTCGACAACATAGTCTGTAAAAGAACTAATCTGAGGAACACGAGGATAAAATATTTGGCTGGATACTCAAGTTATGTAGTCTCCTTAGGAATTTATCTTTGATTATTGTAGTTATTGCCATAATTTGAAGAAACCACTAATAATTATAAGTTAACCTCCTGCTATCTTCTCGTTTGAGTGGATACGTATCTGTAAGCACTTAATACTGGATGTGCAATTGTTGTAGTGGGAGGGTATGGAAAGGAATTGATTGATTATTGTTTCGCATAGAGGTTTCTGAATTGCTAACCTAAGTGGTTGTATCATATTTGATTTAACATTTGACATTCAACAGAAAGGAAAGTAACAACCCATATATGGTATAAGCTATCTTGAAATGCTTTCGTTAACCCTTTCTTGTAGAGGTGACATATCTTTGTAATGGAAGAAGTTTTGTAAACAGCCGTGTCAATTGCCAATGTTTTCATTGCATTTTCTAGCTATTGGAGACTGTTGTGAAGAACTGTGGTGATATTGTCCATATGCATGTTGCTGAGAAAGATTTGCCTCATGAGATGGTGAAAATAGTGAAAAAAAAGGTATCTAATGAATAGATATTGCCACTCTTTATTGTTGTTTTGATTAGGTAAGGTGCCTCTATTTTTATTGATGTAAAATTATGATTGCAGCCAGACTTTCATGTCAAAGAGAAGATATTGATTCTAATCGATACTTGGCAAGAAGCTTTTGGAGGACCGAGGGGAAGATATCCCCAGTACTATGTAGCATACCAGGATTTATTGGTATGTATGCTAGGATCTTCTTGTCTTAGTACTTCAATTTTCAGCTTCTGATGCGTGTGCTGTGGTATCTTTATTCCTTTATCCTACTAATTTGTGCCTTTTCTATCAGCGTCTTGGGGCAGTTTTTCCTCAGAGATCCGAGAGGACAGCTCCTGTTTTCACACCGCCCCAAACACAACCTTTGTCATCTTATCCGCCAAATCTTCGCAACCCAGAACCTAGAGCTGATGGAGCTGAGTCTTCTGCAGAAGCTGAGTTTCCAACACTGAGGTGCACATTTAAATGGTTTTTATTTTCATTTGAATAATGGCACATGTTGCTATCTCTTTTTATTTAAAATATGAACATGCTAGCCTTAAATCTTATATAATATATGGTGCCGTTTGTTCTTTACTGTACCTTTATCTTGTCTTCCTTTGAATTTCCTTCTCCATTAGCTTCTCAGTGTGAATTGGGCCTCTGTTAAAAATAGATTCATGGAGATAAATCTCATTTTTAAGTAAATTTATAGTACTATATCTAACAATTATTAAAGCAATTATGATTTCTCTGCTTTTTTTATTGTTATGAGTCTCTGGAGCTGTTGAAGTTATGCGCCTGTTAGCGGTGAAAGCTAGTTATGACTTATGAAGGTTTTTATCCCTCTTTGTTGTTGTGTGCTGTGGAAACCTTGTGATATCCTAGTACTATTTGACATATATGAGTTAAGAATTGTGTGAGGTCTTTCTCCAGAAAATATGGCTGATTTATATCGTTCAAAATTCAATTTGTCTGATCTTTTCACTGGTTTTTTGCCAGCGTGACGGAACTTCAAAATGCTCGTGGTATTATGGATGTCCTAGCAGAAATGCTGAGTGCTTTAGATCCTGGAAACAAAGAGGTATCATCAGTCTGTAGACGTAAAACTTTTCATACAGCCTCTTTGAATTGCAATTTGACAATAAAATAGTTCTATTGAGGATATTTTTAGTGCTTATTGTGGCAGAACGGCTTGCTGGATTAATCTGTTATATAAGATTTACTTGTACTGTTTTTTATGGATATATATCTCATTAATAGTGTTTTTATGTTCTTAATAATTATGTAACTGTGTTTTAATTCCCTCTGTTTTGAGATATTTAACTCGAGTCCTGACTTCCTGTTTAGCAGGGTCTCAAGCAAGAGGTCATTGTTGATCTGGTGGAACAGTGCCGTACATACAAGCAAAGAGTAGTGCACCTTGTTAACTCAACCTCGTAAGCTCTTGTTTACTTACCTTCTTATCATGTATTCCTTTTTACTACGTCTTACCTTTCCTTAAAAATGGAGACAAAACTAATAGGTGGAGTGGCCGTAGTTGTGAAGGATGCTGCTTCCATCTAGGTCTTTTGTTTGCCTGTTAATGAATATCTGGGAAGAAATTGTATCTTATCTCATTGTTTGCTTCACAGAAGCTATTATTTTAGTTGGGCTAAGCAGCTTCTTCCTACTCACAATGTGGGTTGTGTTAAACTATCTTTTTAGATAATTATTTGAATGATATGGATTTAATTTCCAAATTGGTAAGCTCTTCCGGCAGAATGGTGGAATTTAATTTTACCGGAACAGTTGATTTTAAGAAGTAATGCATCTTTGAATGCTAGAATTAGTGACTTCTGTGTGGATACCAAGCAGTTTCTGTCGCACCTAGTATTGATGTGACCTTTGATCTATTAGTCATATGGATTCTTGATGATGAGTAGAATGTCCTAGAATGTGTTGTGATATATACCTCTACCATCAAAGTTTGTTGTCTAGTCGTAACTATATGACCGTCTCTTTGTGTTTCCTGTTGTAGGGATGAATCGCTATTATGCCAAGGGTTGGCTCTGAATGATGACTTGCAACGTGTACTGGCAAAGCACGAAGCATTTGCTTCTGGTACTGCCCCCCCTCCACTAGAGAAGCCAAATGCCGAACCAACTAAAGCCTTGGTCCCTGTGGATGCTCCACTTATCGACACCGGTGATGCCAAACAATCAGACAAAGGGTATACTCTTAAGTCCACCCTTGTGTGTGAATAAAACCTCCTTGTTTCATATGATCTCTGCTGGTCACTTAGTTTGAGTTGCTAAACCCACTCAATGAGTTTTGCTTTGTTTGCAGATCTTCGTCCAGTACTAGCTTGGCAACACA
>AYJT01027844.1:0-13249 GCA_001278415.1 Ocimum tenuiflorum | reverse complement strand
ATTCTTGAATGATTCTGACAGTTCCAGCTTTTATTTATGTAATGTTTTCGGCAACGTGTGCACTGAGTGCAAATGTAGTCAGCTCTGCATGTATTTCTAGATGCCCAGGGATATGTATCTTCATATATGTATTCCAGCCATGTATTTCCATTGTTCAAATGTTGTGTTTTAAAACTGATGTAAAAATTGCCTTATGTTATTATTGATTAGACTCAAACCATTATGACGAATTGCTATTTTGTTGTCATACCTGTTCATTATGAATTATTACTACTTATTTGAGTAGCAACCTAGATCTATTTTGGTGGAAGAACTGAGATGGAGGAATTTACTGGAACCCCAGTTCTTAGATGAAGAACTATGACAGAGGACTTGCAACCGAATATCATCTCAACTGGTAACCTGGTTGATATCCCAGTTGCAGCGACACCCATCAACGCAGCTGAAAATCTTCCAATTTCAATGGAAGTCATCCAATCCCCTCTATGGGTAAGAGATCACTCAGCTGAAGATATCCTAGATGATGCAGCTGATCCCATTCACACAAGATCTTGGAAGCTTTCTTCACCTCCTTCCTATCTCAAATAGAGTCTTCCAAGATGGAAGAAGCCTTAGCCTCTCCTGACTAGTTAAGAAGATCTCAGTCATGTGAGAAGAACTAGTTGAGTTCATACGCAACAATGTCAAGTACCTGGTAGATCGTCCCAAGCACCAGAAAGTAATAGGTACCAAGTGGGTGTGCAAGAATAAAAGAGATGAAAATTTCATTGTTACTCACAACAAAGTAATATTGGTGGCTAAGGGATATGCACAATTCGAGAGAATCCATTTCGACGAAACCTTTGCCCCAGTCACAAGACTGGAAGCCAACAGACTGTTTCTTGCCTATTCAGCTCATTAGAACTTCATTGTCTATCAAATGGACATGAAGAGCACATTCCTGAATGACAAGCTGACTAAAGAAATTTATGTGGAACAACCGCCTGGTTTCAAGCAAGGAGATAAAGTGTACCGGCTCAGAAAAGTCCTCTATGGCTTGAAGCAAGCTCCCAGAGCTTGGTATGAGACCTTGTCTCAATTTCTGCTGAAAAATGGGTTTCAGATAGGGAAGATTGATAGAACTCTCTTTCCGATAAAAGATGATGGACATATGCTACTTGTTCAAATCTATGTGGATGACATCATCTTCAGATCCAGAAACCTAGTTATGTGTGAAAGATTTGCCGAACTTATGCAACAAAATTTCCAGATACACATGATGGGTAAAATGTCCTATTTCTTAGGACTTTAAGTAAAGCAAATGCCAGAAGGAATCTCATCTATCAATAAAAGTACACCCGTGAGTTGATCAAGAAGTTTTGCCCTAGGAAGACCAAGACTTTAAGGATTCCTATGAGCACAAGTGCCCAGCTGACACTTGATGAAGAAGGAGAATGAATCAACCCCACAACCTACAATGGAATTATTGGCTCACTTCTTTATTTGACTACCAACCAACATGACATCAGCTATGTAGTTGGAGTTTGTGCAAGGTTCCTAGCCAATCCAAAGAAATCCCATATGGATGCAGCTGTGTGGATCGTTCACTGTGTGGATGAATCTGGTATTCCAGGGATGATAGCCTATATCTTAAAGGATACTCGAATTGCGACTTTGGAGGATACAAAATTGATTGAAAGAGTACCAGCTGAACATGCTAGTTCCTTGGTCACAAGTTGATTTCTTGGTTCAGCAAGAAGCAACATTCAGTTGTCACCTTCATAGCTGAAGCCAAATATGTAGTTGTAGACAGTTGTTGTGCTCAGATGCTTTAGATCAAGCAGCAGCTACGAGACTACAAAGTGTCAACTAAAGTTGTTCCTATCTTTTGCAACAACAATAGTGCGATTGCCATCATGCAGAACCCGGTTCATCATTAAAGGACAAAGCATATTCACATCATACATCACTTCTTCATAGATCATGTGGAAAAGAAAGACATGTCAATAGCTTACGTGAAAACTGAGGACCGGCCTGCAAATATTTTCACAAACCCCTTCAACTGGGTTTTCTAGAACTGGACATGCTAGCTGAAGGAGAAGAGTGAAAATTTGTCCAAGTATAGGACAACTGAGTCCTAGCTCTCAATTGTCAACTATCTTAATGAAGTTGAAGGGTAACTGAGTCCAAGCTCTCAGTTACTATTTCTTGTTAATCAAGTGGTGTCGAACAGCTGAGTCCCAGCTCTCAGTTGTCCAACTGAGAACTAAGAACTGACTAAGGATACTATCACCTATTAGATTGATCACTCTGAGTGGGACGCCTAAGAACTGATCAGTTGTCAGTTACGTAGTAGGACAGCTGAGTCCCAGCTCTCACCTGTGTAATAATTTATGAAGTATATTAGTTAGCTATCTCATAACAGAACTGATTCCCAGCTCTCAGTCCCATCTGACATTGATCGGACTGAGTCCTAGCTCTTAGTCAATTGATTTTATACTTAAGAGGAACTTAGTCATGAAAGTATTCAATTCTCCCGCTTTTATATTATTTTATTTCAAAATTCGAATGACATAAACGCCGCATTCAATGCGACTGAGACTGTCCGCATGAAAGACCAATGGAAAGCTGCCACATGGAATGGTAACTGAGCACGATCATTTTTTCGGACAACCGCCTCTGCACTATAGCAGAAACCAAGTAATCCTGATTGTTGAATTTCAACTGCCCCTTTTGATCTCAGTGACCCATCTGCCATATTCCTTTTTTATATAAGGGATGTTTCACCCTCGATCAAATTCTTTTCATTTTTTTAAACCTCCGAGCTCTAATTTCAAGAAGCCCATTCTATTCCTGTTCCATTCCATAAAAAAACTTCCAAGCTTCCTATTTCTAAACATTTCAAATGGCTCATATATCGAAAGATCAATCCATTCAAAATATTCCCACCACCATCCCCTTGGCTGATCTCGTCACAGTTTCTAAAACTGGCTCAAGAGATCTTACGCATGCGAAGTAATGCCATCTTCAAGTGCACAAAAACAAGATCTTGAACCTCCCCCTTCTAAAAAAGCAATACAAAGACTACCTGCAACCCATTCTTGACTTAGAGAAGAAGTTGCAGAAGGCAACTATCCTAAAATTTGTCACCACCATTCCCAAGAGGTTCTATCCAAACATGGTGGCTGAGTTCTACGGAAGAGCCACCATTGCCAAACATGAGAGATCGTTCACTACCAAAGTGTACGGTACCAAGATCACCATATCTCCTGCAACACTCGCAACTGAGTTCGGCCTTTCAAATGTCGCACTCTCAATTTTCAACTATCTTGATGGGACAGACCAACCTAAGGAGACTCACTGGCTGAGATGGAGGGATTCTTGGATGAAAGCCCAATACCAATTTAAGATGCAAACTCCAAAAGGTTCGCTCACTGACTTCTATGCCTTACTTTTGGACATAGTGAATAAGATGATCGTCTGCAATTTGGGAACAAAGTCAGAGCTGTCCTCAAGGAAGTACAAGCTGATGATGGTGATAGATGATGAACTACAAGCGAAATGGGCTGAATTTGTGTTCAACAAGTCTTTAGAAAATGTAAGGAGGAATGAAAGGATCAAGGAAAACCATGTCTTCCTGAAAGACGTCCAGTTCGGTCTCACCATCAGCTACCTGATGGAAAAACTATTGCCAGCTATTGGCACTGGAGAGGAGCTGGGGGTCTACGACTTCATACCCCCCTCAGCTGCAAAGAAATCTCAGAGGAATTTCAAGGCTCCTCTACCCAGGAACAGACTCAGAGTACAAGCTCTGATGAAGGATTTTTTTAGCTCTAGCCCAAGTCATGATGCAGGGGGAATGATTTCACCATGGATGATTCAATGACTAGCTCGATAAGGGCTGAGGAGGTCCTAGCTACTCAGAGGGTAGCTGAGGAGGAGCTATTCAAAGAGATGGATCATGTGATCCTGTTTGAACGACATAAGGGTGGCAAGAGTACTTCTACCATAGCCAAGAAGAGAGTCGTACCAAGAAGGTAGCTCAGGAGGCAAAGACAGGAAAAGTCAAGAAGCCAGCTTCTAAGACAACCAAGAAGAAAGGATTCAAGCCCCCGGTGAAGGCAAAGGGGATTAGTATTCAGGAGCCAGCCTCACAAACTGCTTCGTCCGCCAGTAGCAGCTCAGACTCATCTTTAAGCAGAATGCTAGATGCACCACCAGAGGCAGCTGGAATCCAGCCGAGCCAGTGTTCCCAGTGAAAGTCCTCATCATTTGTAGGACTTGAGGGACAATCCTTTTTTAGATGATCCATGCATGGACAGCCAGATTCTGGTTCTAACAACTGGACGGCACCGCAGTCATTTTCAGTGCAAGAGGATAACCGATTGGTGCCATCATCTTTAAAATTTTTCAGTTGACAATTCAGACATAATAAAGTAGAGCCGAGATGTAGAAGATATGATCGAAGGGAATGCTCAATCTCGGCTGGAGACCGTGATTCAGGAGCTTGAAGGAGATGACCATCCTCTAATATAGCTGGCTGTGCAAGAAGCTTTGAGAGTACAACGATTCTACTACTGCAGGTGTTCTGTAGATTGCGAGGAGATGATCATTCTCTTTGCTAGGATTTGAATAACTTTTTGGAGATCAAAAGAATAGTGGGTGCAAAGGTGGACAGGGAGTGAACAGAGCAGGCAACTCAAGAAGGGAGAACTATATGATAAAATCAACGAGATCATCACATTCAGAATGACTATAGGGTTTGATGATCTCCCCCCAAAAAGGAAGCTGGAATTGGCCCCAGTACAGGGCAAGGAGTATCAATCTGCTCCATCGTTGAAGTAGCAGGAACTAGCTCAGTGAGACTCAGCCCTACGCAAGACTTGGGAGGATCTCACTTTCCTCAGTTGTCCGAACTTCCAGTCAATCAGGATGCAGCTCTAGGGCAGACATTTAGTCAGAACTCCATGTCTTTAGATCATCAAGCCCAGCTGCTCAGTCCAACTTCTAAGACAGCTGAGGAGACTCACTAAGATGCTACCTCAATCCCTTCCCCAGTCAAAACAGCCCTAGCTGCAACTCAATCTAACCAAGCTTCCCCAAGTGCAAAGGCTCCTCCAGATAAGCAAGATCCTTTAGCTGCGAAAGAAAAATGAGATGGTGCTGAGACAAGTTGGTCTTCAACTGAGGCCTCTCCACCACATGACAAGTTGGTCTTCAACTGAGGCCTCTCCACCACATGAACAAGATATTGTAAAGACACCAGCTGACATGGAAACAGCTGAAGATACAGAGCTAACCTTCTCCCCACCAGCTCAAGAAGTTCAAGAAGTACCTCTTCCTGCATCTAAGACAGCTCAAGAAGCTACAGGTCTAGAAGCCCAGCTAAGTCTTCCTGATTTAAATGGAGGGAAAGGCATCCAACTTGAAGATTCTCTTATTCCTCCGACCGGTCTCTCAGTCTCAACAGCTTCTTTAGAAGAACATCCGACCAGGGACCCTTCTTCCTCAGCTTCCACTGTCCAGCCCCAGTTGACCATGACCCCAACCATAACTCCTCATGAGATGATCATTCCGTCATAGTTGACTGCTGCGCCCCAGCGACTACAACAGATTGCAGCTCAATCTGCTTCTGAACAAGACCCTTCCCAGTTGCAGATGGTCTTATTTCTAGGAGTTGTTTCTTCTACTGCACCCGAGGAACCAGCTCCCAATCTCGACCTTATCCTATCCCATGAGATTGTCCCTCATCGTGAAATATCTACCTCTTCTACTACTCAGGCTCAGCCAGCACCGGATTCCATGATGCTTTTACAGGCTATGACTGAAGTTCAATAATCTGTCTCCTCGAGCTTGCAAGTAATCAGTCAGAGCTTTTCTGCCCATGCTGATGTTGTCAAAAAGGGGAAAGAGTGGTACATGTTCTAAAATGTCTTATCATGATGTACAATGTAATCGGAACTAAATATATGAAATGACTAATACTCTTTGAAAGACAATGTCTAATTGTCTCAAAGACTTAAATCATTTCATAGTTGCGACTGGGTATGCACAGCTGCGATCAGTTACCAGCAACATCATTATTATTTTTGCATCCCATGTTTTAGTGAAAACAAGTTAACACTTGTATTTTTTTGGGATTTGCAAAATAAATTGAAAAGTATGTTAACTGGGAAGTCGATTATAACTCCCTTCACTTCTTCTAGCCGTGCATGGTTTGACATCATCAGAAAGGGAAAAATTGTTAGGAATTACTGTATTTTGTGTGATATAAACACCATTAATATAGGATTAAGCTTAGAATATAATCCTTGTATAGGAATAATTTGTAATAGCTTAGGTCCGAGGAGAGTTGAAGATCAAGACCATAGCTGACTTTATTCAGTTTTAGGAAATTCAAAACCACAACTCTGAGGAACATAATTGACGGTTCAAGCTGAACTGATAGCTGGGAGAGAGAAGTTGACTCCCATAGCTGACTATCAAAGTACAACTGACTTTCAGTTCAAGAAAAGATCATAAGAACTTTTCAATTCAAGTCAACTATCCAGCCCAGTTGTCCTTCAAACAACTAAGAGACAAAAGAGGAATTTCAGAATTGCTCAGACCTACAACAAAGCTGATTTTTCAAAAATTACCTTAAAAGGTAGTCAGTCAACCAGTCATTATCTAGCGAACAATAACCGCAATTATTAGTCCATTGAATAAAAGATCGAAAAAGTAGGCGAAAAGGACATCAACGACCATATCTTCAGACGCCGGAAAGCGACTACTGTTCTATTGCTTCCAACGAATAATATTAAAATGATGGCCTATAAATAGAGAAGTTATCAGTCTGAGAAAGAGTTAGTGAAGTGATTTGAACCATACTGCAATCTTTCTTACGCTCTCTCTCTCTCTCTCTCTCTCAAAGCCTCTTAAGCTTTCTGAGTATTCCATACTCGAGAACACCGGAGAACCTACAACTGTTAACAGCTTAAGGCTTCTGAGACCTCCCAGATTCATATCTGAGATAAAATCCAACCGATCTCCGTTCGTGAAGGGAACTCAAACCTTCAACTTGCACAACAAGAAGCCTAGGAAGCGGATTCAGGTAAAGCTTTGAGTTCAGTCATGCCTGTGACCGAGAACGAAGTTCTCCGTTAGATAAGATAGGTGGTTGTAAACCATGTTCAAACACCGTGTATAACTATCTATAATGGATTTTTCTTCGTGGAGAATGAAGAGAGGACGTATGATATTTACATCTAAAGCTCTATATATCCCGCCTAGTTTATTTGCATTTAGTCTTACTTTGTTTATTTTATAAGTGATCTGAATCCAGCTATCACCTATAGCTGGAGTATAACTGCAAGAAACCCTAATCCTACTCGTAAAGAAAGTTTTTCGAAGAGCCAGCTGACTTGTTCATAAGTAACCTGAGGTATATAAGGGCCTACTCACTCCGCAATTATTTCCTAATGCTTCCGCAATTCATTATAAACTCTGACTCGGGACCAACAATAGTACAAGATCAATTACTTTCATAATGTAAGATCAGTTGACTTCACAGATACAAGATCAATTGATTTCATAATACAAGATCAATTGACTTCATATATACAAAATCAATTGATTTTCATAATATAAGAAAAACGAGATATATGTGTGTGTGTGTGTGTGATTGAATCAATTGATTTCATAGTACAAGATCAAATGATTTACAAAGACCAATTGCATTATTATTAAAGACCTAATTGAATCTACTTAGTATGTGTGTGATCGAATCAATTTACTTCATAGTATAAGATCAATTACTTTCATAATGCAAGATCAATTGATTTCATAATACAAGACAAACGAGATATTATTGATGATGCCGGTGTTAGTAGGCGTGTTGCAATCTACTGTAAATGAAGAGTTAATTTTAGGGCTTTCACTTCCAAGGAAATTCAATCAAATCGAATGTCTCATCGATTTCCACACGTCACTCCTCTAAAGCAAAATCGGAGCCTACAAGACATGACAATTAAGTACTGTTGAAATGTTAATTGTATATTAAATATTGTAACATAATTATATGAAGTTAATCTTATGTTTCCAGTTGAAAAATATTTATTAAAATTATAAAATATTATCTAATTTTTTTATATCTTGTTCTGTACTATATACTATTAAGAATTAAATGGTTTTAAATACTACATATATCCTTCCGTACCTGATTTTATATACTATCATAATGTAATTAAATGAAAAGTGCAGTAACATCTTGATGAGTCCAAAGACAATATATCCATTATGGTGCAAGCCGTCGTTTATTGAAAATTTCTTGATTTGGAAGATCTTCTCATCCAATTAGAGAGTTCCATCATTTATTATTTGCACATTTGTTGTTTACTAAATCGAAACACCCAATCTTACAAGATAAGTCATGGAAAATCAACGACTATAAAGAGAAAAAATCAACAATGAATCATTAGTATAAAAAACCTTATAATTGTTTTATTTCACAAAATAAATATATTTATGTGATGAGATAATTACATTGAAAGTCCTATCTTCACCAATGAAAATTGGTGAACAGTTTTTGACGAGTCTCAAGAAAAAATAATATTTAATGACGCCATCGTTTTTTTATTTGTTTTTATTTTTAGAAATGAAACAGTCGTTTCATCAATAGTTGTAACTTTTGATTTGGAATATCTTCTCATCCACACCCCTAGAACCCCTAGACAAAAAATAAAGAAACACCAAGACAGTAAAAAATCACTAAATCAATGATTCTAAAAAAACAAAAAAAAATGAAAAGTAAACATCGAAAAATGGCTCTCTAAGATTCCAGCAACGATCTCTCCATGCTTGAATCTACTCCAGATGATATCCTCACATCCATTCTAGGTCGTGTTGCAGTATTCTCGACGTCCAACATATGTAGATTTAAGTTGGTGTATGTGTTTCTATGTTATTTCATTACCATTCTAACCCTCTTGTGTTGAACATTTTGTTTTTGGATGATGCAGGTCAAAAGATTGTAAAGTTGTTGTCGAAGATGCATATTTCTACCAAAATATATCTATGAATAAATTCAAGTGCAGGGTACGGATGCCTGAAACTAAAGAAGCATTTTGGTCAACATGCAGGGTATGTGAAAATCCGAAAGTTTATATTAGGGACGCACTAGTGAGTTCATTCAATTCAACCAATGTCATTTGTTGGGGTTATTTGATCAATCTGATTATTTATAATTTCTTTTTTTATATATATAGAGACGCAATTCGTGTGTGAAGTGTTTGGAGATTGCAACAAGACATGGCTATACTCCGGCCATCTATGCCACTTGCATCATTCTCCTTTTGTCTGGCAAACCCGATCTTGTCCAGTATGGAATAAGAGAAATGGGTCGGTTCATGAGCGACCCATGTCTTCTTTAAATGGTTCTAACATGTCGCAATAAATTTAAGGATGATTCTGACGGCATTTGGGTTATGAATCCTATCATGAGGCAGTAAGGACCACCCAGATACTGCAAAGCTCATGCTTGGAAGAATGAATAGGAGATCGGCAAGGAAGGAGAAGGGTGTAGTGGATGTTTTGCTGATATGGAAATTGCATATTTACGCATCTTCTAGATTAGTGCTATTGATTAATTTATTTGCATATTGTATACAAAAAATTTCTATCAATGTTTATGCTATGTCATACAATTTTTATGTGCATTATAACTTGTACTCGAAAATTATATACGTATTATAATTTGTACTAGAAAACCCTAAGGGAGGAAAACCTAAATTAAGTTATTGAATAACATTGTTTTATATTATATACTATGATAATAAACTGATTCTAAAGAAGGAAAATCCTATAACAAAATATTAATTGATTCGTGGAGTCATACTCTCGAAGTATTGAAATATCCCAAGAAAGGATAATCATTAATGAAGCCATTCTTTTGGTTCAGTTATCATTTCTTTTGATTTTGAAGATCATTTATTACCTATTTTTCAGGATAATCATTAATGAAGCCATTTTTTTGGTTCAGTTATCATTTCTTTTGATTTTGAAGATCATTTATTATCTATTTTTCTTTTCTTTGAGAAAATAAAGGAAGCTACATAAATCCCAAGAACAGAAATAGAAGACAGGAACTTTGACAATGGCTCTCCAAGGTTCTAACAGTATTCTCTCCATATTTGAATCTATTCCCAATGATATCCTCACAACCATTCTAGGACGTGTCGTATCTCGATCGGTGTTTGCTATTTGTAGATGTAAGTTGGTTTATGTGCATTCTATGTATTTTTCTTTACAACTTTGTTAGCCCTCATGACATGGGGTTTTCTTAGATGATTTAGATCGAAAACTTGCAAAGCGATTGCCGAGGATGCATATGTTTACCGGAATGCAACTATGGATGAATTCATCGTTTATCATTGGGGTGAATATACCGAGAGTCAACAAGCATTTTGGTCAAGATGCTTGGAAAGTCAAAATCCAGATTTTTTTTTTTTGGAAGAATGGACTAGTGACTATTTAGTTCAAGTAATGTGTTTGGTCGGAGGAATTTCGACCTCTCTTATGTGTTTTTTTTTCTATAATAGATCCATTTTTGGGACTTAGACGATATAGATTGATCACTGTAAAGTTTAGAGATTGTAGCAAGGCAAGCCTATCCTCCTGCCATTTAGGCCAAAAGCATCATTATGGTTTTGTCACGCACCCCTGAGCTTATTCAGAAAGGAATAACAAAAATAGGTTGGTTTATGAGAGACCCCATCTTGCTGAAGTGGTCTTGCATTGCCGTCTTAAATTCCGATCGCTATATCCTGAAATTTGAGGGCTCCAACCCAGATTGAGACAGGGGATATCCATGTTTTGCCATGAACATGGCTGGAAAGCATGGTCCATTGGCGACGAGGGAGAATAGCAAGGATGCAGTGGTTGTTTTTCTGGCGTGGAAATTGCTTTTTTACCCTTAACTGTACCCTATTAAGTTTGTTGAATGATGTATAAAAAATCTTATATCAATGAAATATGCTAAGCTTTGTTTTAACTAATAATTGTTAGACTTATGGTATGTCTAGTGCCCAAGAAGAATCAGTAGTTGTTAGACTGGGTCTGACTTGATGGCTGTTTTCCTTAGTTTCAAAGGCCAGGCTAACAAAGCCAAAACAACTACTTTAGTTAAGGGCAGGAAGTAAAGTCACTAGCTATACTACAAGGAAGAGTTTGGGGGTTGAAAGAATTTTATGACATACTTAGATTTAAATTAAATGACATACTTAAATTAAATGACAATATAATACAAAATAATAAAGCAAACCAAACGACAATTAAATGACATACTTAGATTTAAATTGGTACATAAATGGGAATTTCAAAACGGATTTAACGAGAAATTGTTGATCTGCCTTTAATCATTTTAATCAAATAAAGCCCAACTCTTGTACATTTATTGATATGATGATGAGTTTATTTGGAGATACATTATCTGACGACGAGTCATTCATTGACTTAAACAAGGCAACTGATAAAGGACAAACATGCAAGATAGGGGAGACATGCAGTGCAGGGGACAACAGAGGTGAGTCGGGAGGGCATGTCTGCGAGTACACTAGAGGAAGAGGCCGACGAACAACCACTGGACAAGAAAACTTTAGAATGTGGCCCTGAACAAGGCATGATGTTTGAGACCAAAAACCGCTCTGATAGCATTCTGCAATTTTGATAGGATGTCTTTTGTTGAGCCACGAGGACTCGGAATCATTCAAGTGGTTTTTCAGTAACTAGTTGGAGGCGATGGGAGGTGTTTAACCAACTACAATGTTGACAGATCAGTGCGAGAGCATTAAAAATGTTGTCAGGGAATTATTGCCGGAAACCATAGACCGGTATTGTTTGTAGCATATTGATACAAAGATTCCAAAAAAGTTTAAAGAGGTGGCCAGTTACAAGGAGACAGTATCTCAATTCAGAGCTATAATATATGACTGCCTCACCATTTCTGAATTCGAGACCAAATGGTCTAATTTCATCAGACAATATGATATGCAAAGTAATAAGTAGCTTCAAGGTTTGTACATCGAAGGACAAAACTAGGGAAAAGTATACTTGAACCATTTGTTTTGGGCCGGGCAATACAAAATCGCTATCACAAACAAAGTGCAAAAGGAATTTATTGTTGACTGTGATTCAAACCGCAAGGTGCTACAATGCTTTTCAACATTCCAGTGGGAGGAGCAGTTACATACAAAATAGCATTTTCAAACTAGTTCAAGCTTAATTTAAGAAAATGATTAGCTGCAATGCTCAGAATGTAAGCCATGATTCAGCAACTGGAATAGAAGTGTATGAGGTCCTAGAATTCGGTACACTTGACAAATTCTTTCATAGGAAATTCATGTTCAAAGTCAAGTATCGACCCAGGGGAAGTTATCTGTCTTGCAACTGTCAAAAGTTTGAATGCAAAGGCCTTCTATACGTCCATATTATGAAGGTCATACATGTCAAAGATATAACTACTTCATTGACATATATACTTAGAAGGTGGAGGAAGGATGTGTGTAGACCCCATTCTAGTATTTTCTTATTTGGTGGATACCCACACATGACTAGAGAATACAAGCTCTTCCAAGAGGCCAAACGTGAGTTTCAATCTACTCATCAATGTCATATGAATGCGAGGAAAAATTGGAGTTTGTAAAAAAGAATGTGCATTGAAATGAAAAAAGAGTTGGCAAAATGGAGTTCATTTGGAGCCATTATATCTCAACACACCAAAGAATCTCAAGCTGAAGAACCTCCTCTGTTGAATCCACAAATTTCTCGTAGAAGAGGTAGGCCAAAAACGATAAGACACAGATATTTGATTGAAATGAAAAAAGACGTCTTCAAGGGGCGGTCGATAATGCAATAACGTGTAATTTCTTTTTCCAGTCAAAGCTGCTCTTTTATTCCATTAAATGAAGTACAATATTAATCAGATTTCTCCTCTTCTTATTTCTTAAATGCAACATAATCTGTAAAGCCCCGACCTCAATAGCCGGGATGCTACTAGCGGAACCAAGTGATAGTACGTGATTAGACATAATTGACATTCATTCATCATCCACAATATAATTACATAAAAAGTGAAATAAGAAACGGGAGAACGAAACATTCATATCTGAAGTCAAATGTTAAAGTTTCAGGAGCAACAAAGGAAATATTTGTTCAAACGATAAGTGTTCATACTAAAGTTCGACAACGGAAAGTATGGTTGAAGAGCACATATGGAGATGCACCCTTCGGGGTA
>AYJT01027799.1:0-13455 GCA_001278415.1 Ocimum tenuiflorum | reverse complement strand
AATATTAACTAAAAGTTAAATACTAAAATTATTATATAACCTAATATGGTGGAGTAAAAATTTTGTTGAACTTACAAAATTATCCTAAGTTATAATAAATTATTGTTTTACAAAAAAGAAGAATAAAAAAAATAAATTTTGAAAGTGGAGTAGACACTGACATACCATTAGAGAGTAGAAGATCTCAAGTATATTAGATTTAGCACAATATAATCACACGTATTATAAGAATTACATATCAACCTCACTAATTATTATTACCATATTTTAAAACACCTAAAAATGTTAAATACGCCCCAAACATCATTACAAAATGAAAACTGCATCAAAATTAAAAAGAAAATATCTCAACAATAATTTTTATTGATGCCTTATATTCATTTATTATACTATCCCATCTTTTTTCCATGTGATGCGTTTATTATATAGTTTTTTTTGGTACAACTAGTCTCCATTTTTCTACATAGGTGCCTACAGAACTACATTTATATTCAAAATTCAAGTTATTTATAATTTACTGATGACAAAGAATAGAAGACCGCATTTCCTGGCCATCTTTGGGTCAGTAATATATCCTCCGTCCCTCATTACAAAGAAACAAAATAATCTTCCATAAATACTTAACCTTGCATTCATTCATCAAGAATTTGGGTTATATTTTATTTCCCTTTTTAACATGTACAATATCGGATCACCACAAAATAAAGTCTAATCCTCCTTTTGAATCATCACCTCCCCTTTAATTTTATCCTTCCCTTCAATCAAGCAATCATCATTTTTCACCACCTAAACAAGTTTCCCCCCCTGCACTTTTTCATTTTCCATTTATTTTATTTGTTTTTCTTTTCCAGAAGGCTGTTGAAGATTAAATGCCATGGCAAGCCGTTAGTTGAGACAGTCTGACAAATTACCTCTAATTTTCTGGTATGCTCCATCATTTTTTTTTCTTCATTTTCTGGTGCTTCAATTATTCCCTTCTCTTTCTCATCATCAATCTTTTTGACATTGTTTGTTGCTGAGGGACGCGTGTGTCACTGCTTTTTTTTTTTTCCCCTTTAATTCACTAGCAAGCTTAAATGCAGAAGGTCATACATAAATGTTTTGTTTACACAAAGATAGTTGATACACGCGCATATATATAGATATATATATATATATATATAAACAGTTAATATCATATCTGTATGGGATCGGACAGAAAGAAAGAAGAAATGGAGAATACAGAGAGTAGTTCTTCGTTGAAAGAGGAGTTATCTGATTCGGAAGGAAAGCCGATTAGTCGGCACCCGAGCGAATCTTCGATTTACGGCACCGAAGATGACGAAGAACTCGGCCACATCCAACTCGGCCCTAAATGTACCATCAAGGAACATCTCGAGAAAGACAAGGTTACTTATTCTCTTATTCATTCTTTTTTATTTTGTTAAAAAAATGCTTAGTATTTAAAGAATACGTGTTGATCATTAATTCCATTGATTTCAGGATGACGAGAGCTTGAGGAAGTGGAAGGAACAACTCCTAGGAGGCGTGGATGTCGATGCCATTGAAGGTATACATTGATCAATAGTTACCTAAAATTTTGACCCATGAGATGAGCTTCGCGATTATCATGATTAATTATTTAATAACCAGAGGCTCAAGAACCCGATGTGAAGATCTTAAGCTTGACAATTTTGTCGGAGGGGAGACCAGATATCATGCTTCAGATCCCCGACTCTGGGAACCCTAAAGGGCTCTGGTTCACGCTCAAGGAAGGGAGCCATTACCGTCTCCGGTTCGCCATCAAGGTCAGCAATGACATTGTTTGTGGCCTCAAATACACCAATACTGTGTGGAAATCTGGCATCAAAGGTATATAACTATAAACATGGTATGATTCATTTTTGTGTTAAATCTTGTATTGTATAAATATGTGACTTGATTGGTTAATATTGCTTTGTTTTTTTTTGAACACGCGGTACGAAATCAGTTGATAGCTCGAAACAAATGCTAGGAACATTTAGCCCTCAGGCTGAGCCCTACACACAGGTAATGGATGAAGAGAGTACTCCGGCCGGGGTTTTTGCGAGAGGCACATATTCCGCTAGAACCAAGGTATTTATATTGTTACTTAATCATTATTTATTTTGATAATAATAATATTTTATTTTTCAGAATTATCATAAACGAAGATAGTGGAGAAACTATGTGTAATTAAGGGCAATCATTGATGATTTCCTCATTAAGGAATGGAATATCATGTTGATTTTTTTTGATTGACCTAGTGATGCACTATTTAAGTAATTAGCCTTTTCTTTTGGGGATCATGTGTTAGTTTTGTGTTATAATTGTGCTGCGTGTTTATGATGTAGGCGTGAAGCATATTTAGTTCAAGTTAAGAAATTGCACGTGAATTATGTATGCCGGTTCATACCACCGGTTTGGCGGTTCGAAATCTCTTGAACCTGAACCGGCTCGTAATTTTAAATCCACGGTCTGGTTTTAAACCGTGTGTTGCTGGTTCTGGTTCTGAACCGGAACAGCCTGTCGGTTTGGCCGTCACCATTCTTTAGGCTGTGTAATCTCAATATCTTCATCAGGTGATGATCTATAAATACAAGATTTTCATAATTATTATAAGCGAACGAATAACTAGTTGGCACGATTGTAATTTTGCAATTATGTTAAGTTTTTGTTCATCTAGCTTGAGTTAATTTTTATATTTACTATCGTCGGACTAACAATTGAAACTTACCTTTCCAACTTCCTTTGTTTCCTGTCATTTTCAGACACGAGAAAACAAAATCAGCAGGATAATAATAGAAGTATCTATTAGTAACAAATCAAATGCATTTACATATCAATGACATTAATATGACACACATCACACACGTATGAAATAAATAAAAAAAAGTAGCCTTTTCGATATATATAAGTTCTTATAAATAGATAAACTTCTCTTTTTTGTTTTCATTTACATCTTTTTTATTGATAATATTCTGAAAAATTGAATGATGTATTCAGTTCATTGACGACGACAAGAAGTGCTATTTGGAGATCAACTACACTTTTGACATCCAGAAAGATTGGGCCAAATAGTCTCAAAGTTGTACGCTACACCAAGGAATGACCTTCCTATAATAAACCCGGCCCCACCGCCACGTCACTAATTTTTATTTTATTTTATTATTTTTTTCGTTCTAATTTCAGTTGATATTATTGCAATGCACACTCTTGGTGAATTGATTGGGTTTTTAGACTATTAGTTATGTGTATCCTATACAAATATTCGCAAGAAACTTAGTTTTTAAGGAAAGGAAAATTGGGTCAAGTCCAAAGAAAGTGAGGAGCTGGCAGTTTTTGTACAATTGGCACATTTGAGTTGCAAGTTAATAGCGTCTATATTAAAAGTATAAAGACCAAATTTTGGTGCAAGTTAAAATATAAAGACACTAACATTTATAAATATATAAACATTCGAGTATCCATTTGAAAGATTACGTTTATCCTTAATATATTTTTAATGGGTCCTAATGCAGATATTCCATAATTCTATACAGGCAAATCTATCCATTGGTTTGAGATTCTATCACATGTTATATTGATATTGTGCATTTTTGGCTTAAAATACAAGCATATCAATACTTTTTTTGGCGAGTTCACTATACAAACAACACAATTTTGTTGTTCCCATAAGAGTTAGGAGATGTTGTTGCTTGCATTCTTGATCATCCATTCGAATTAAAATTCTGATTTCGAAGAAAACGAAAATCTAATATGCCGTCGTCAAATGTTTAGAAAAATGCCAAAAAGTGGTGACTTGTCATAACTCGTACATGTACATCATACATGAATGAGCCACACGCATATTAGCAAGTAGATCTGTGTATATAAATACGGCAGTTGTTTCGGTGAGTACCAACTAAAATATAGAGATGAATCAAAATATTTCGCTTGTGCTAAAAATAAATATTTCAAATAAGTTTGGCATTCATAATTTTTTCAATATATATATATTATATTTATGGAAAATAGGGTTATTTATCTACTGTTTGACATTAGGAATTTTATCCCACTATTTGAAAGTTAGGGTAATTTATTCCACTATTTGGTTCCAATATAATATTTTATCCTCTATTCATTGAGGTTGTCAATTTTTGTCAAGTCACGAGTTAGTTTAGGGTTTTATTTTTTAAACAATTGAAATCAAAACAAAGAGAATTTCTAAAAAATAAAATTGAAAAATAACAAAAAAAAAATAAAAATCCACATGGGTGGCACGAATATTGTCAACAAATGGATTTAACCCGTGACTTGGAAAAGAATTGACATTGTCAATGACTACGGATAAAAATACTCTGATGGAATCAAATAGTGAAATAAATTATCCTAACTGCTGATGTGAATCCGCGTCGAGGTAGTCAACTAATGTAGTTTTAATAGTCGAGTTGTTGAGTAGTTTACTGTTAAAGTCTTATAGTTATTAGATTGAGTCCAAAGGTCGAATCCAAGGCTCAAATTCGAGGGTCTCATGTTTGAGGGTCGAATCCGAGGGTCTCAAGTCAACTAATGTAGTTTTTTCTCACAATCATATTTCTAGGACCAAAATATGGGCTTTGGTAGCTCACAGTCCCTAAATTCATTAGAAATCATAGAGAAAATTCACTCTAAATCAATTGAAAGGCCTATTTTGCTAGGGGATTCCGATTTTTCACTTGAATAAAACTGAGTTATTTTCTCATACCATGTTTTCTCGGACAAGTATATAAGCTATTTCAACTCACGACCCCCAGATTCATCCAAAATGTTCGAGAAAAGTCGCTCTAAAACAATCAAAAGGCCTATTTGCTTTGGGGGTTCCGATTTTCAACTAGAATAAAACTGAGTTTTTTCCTCACAATCATGTTTCTAGGACCAAAATCTAGGTTTTGGTAACTCACGGCCCCCAAATTCATCATAATGCCTATTTTGCTTAAGGGGTCCTGATTTTTTGTTTGAATAAAACTGAGTTATTTCCTCACAACGATATTTTCTCAAACATTTTGGATAAATCTGGGGGTTGTGAGTGTAAATACCCTATATTATTGTCCGAGAAAACATGGTCTTGAATAAAACTGAGTTATTGGTTCGGCATATAGATTTAAATTCTTCACACAAGCATGCGAGATGAATGGTATGAAGCACTAGCATCAAAGAGTAGTATAACAAGTATATTATTGATTGCACCCATACCTGCCAGATTTCTTTGGTTTTTGTCTTATGGCTGCTCCTGGTCCATGGCATAGGCCCAGCTAGAGGTGGGGACTGCTGTTCATTTCCTTGCTGATGGTCATGTCCCCTATCATGTGGTTTCGGGTCCCGTCGTCCCGGCTGGTATCGTCCTTGCATAGCCCGAGGTTGGTCCCTAGGACCTGACTGATTCTGTCTGGGTGCTGGAGCTTGGGCTTGAGCCTTTCCACGACAGTAGGCTGAGAAGTGGCTTACCTTTCCACACTTATAGCAAGTCTTTCCCCCGGCGGGACAAGGTCTTGTGTGAGTTCATCCAAAATTTCCACAGTTTTCGGAACCCTTGAATTTTTGATTGTTTGGACCACGGTGTTTTGTCTGCAGTAGACCTGTGGTGCTCCATAGTTTTGTCGTCGATACTAGTTTTGGCTTCCTTGTCAATGTCGTTTCGGGTCCCCTGGTGTGAAGAAAAACCTTTGTGCTGGTTATCCCATTTACACGTTTGACCTGAACCGATCTAATTCGAGTCATTTCCAACTCCTTCTGCTTTTTCTTAGGTGAAGATTGATTCAACATCCATTGCTTTGTTCAACATTTCTGAGTAAGTCAATCCTTAATGTGTAATCAGATCTGCCTTGATATTTATTCGTAGTCCATCCCGAAACTTGGGTGCCATTTTCTCATCAGTGTCTACTAGTTCAAGCGCAAACCTTGCCAGCTTGCAGAACTGCTAGTCATATTCTTCAACTGGCATGTTTCCCTATTGCAGGTTGTAGAACTCAGTTGCCTTCTCTCTATGGTAACTCCGGGGAATAAACCTATTGTACAATATTTCCTTAAATTCTTCCCAGGTCAGGTCTTCCTGTTTGTTCAGTTGTCATTGTCCTGAAGCGAGTGGTCCACCAACGCAAGGCTAGACCAATGAGTTGGAAAGTAAGACATATCATCTTTTCCTCATCGTCATATTGTACAAGGTCAAATATTTTTTCAATTTCCATGACCCAGTTTTCTGTCTTATCTGAGTTTCTTTCTCCTGTGAACTTTGGTGAGTTTTACTTTTGGAATAGTTCTATCACTCGTTGGTTAGGTGGCACGGGGATGTCCTCGAGTCCCACGTTGAGTCGAGGTCGTAGTGCGCCACCACCCCTTCTTCCGCCACCACGGTTTCTACCACCTTGGTTCCCTCGGCGTCGTGCTCTTCTTCCTCCTCGGCCTCAGGTAGGGTGGAGTTAATACTCATTTCGGGGTTCTCTTCTGCCATTAGGTTATACAATATTTCAATCATTCAGTTTTCCATTTAAATCATTAATATATATATATATATACATATATATATTCATTTTTTTCAATCCTGTTATATTCCTAAAAGTAATGGAGTTGTATGTTAGCACTATCATAACACTCAAGCAAGATAACTAATAGACGACAACACAATTCCCAAAAACATCACTTATATACATTTGAAAATTTGTCCCTGGTACAGGTGCCTTCTTTTTGAAGGACTTTTGATACATATTATCAGAAATCAAAAGGTGTTGGTATCATGATACTAGCAAAAAGGGGTTAGTGCTATCTCTAACCACTAGGTCTGACTCGTGTAGCAAAAAGGGATCTGGGCGATTTCATGATAGTTTCTACTACTTATTTTTATTATTATACTAGTGTATCATATACGCATCCATAGTGAGACATTGCAACTATGGCTTGTCATTAAACACCCCATTATCCTCAATAACTTCTGCTTCATCGTCTTCTATAACGATCACGCTTTCATCATTCCCATCAACGTCATCATCTATTACAATCACCTCTGGCACAAGTGCGGCTGCTTCTACCTGAGGCGGTGAAATAGGCGCAACCACTACATCAGCCTGTGCATGCTCGGGAATTGGGGGTTCTTGTTGGTTTTCTTATCATCCTGAAACAATCTCTGCCAACGGTCCCGGTGCCGAATCCCACACTAGCTGGGATGGTGTGGCCTTTGGAGCATTTCCCCAGGCAGGGAAAGTAGGAAGATTCCAATCATATTCAGTCGGCAGGAGAAACCAGTAATCGTCATACGCGGTGGTGGTGGGGCACCAAATTGGGCCAACCAATTAAAGAAGCTTCCAACAAAACTAGGATTGTTGTCTTGGCGAAAGTTGGTAGGGTTGTGGAGGAAGGTCCAGTGTGACAACTCCTGAAACACCCAGCTCTGCCAATCCAGTGGCATTAGCTTCACTAGCAAGTACATCCCCTCTAGATGAGATACTCCCCTTTGGTGTGCCAGCCTCCATGCTTTTAGATAACACCCTAGAGACGTTCCCAACGGCTCATCCTATCCTCTACCGATCAGGTGGAATGTGACTACTCGAGGATCCATCTGCAAGTGTTTTTGTAGGTGTCAGTAAAGTAGCTAATAATGAAAAATAGTAAAGCGAGCAAAACACGTAGTTGTCCAATCCTTGCCTATCCAAGTAGAATCCATCTCGCTGTTAAAGTTCAGTGAGTCCTAACAGACTCATCACGAAATTGTTAGAGAGGTTAATGTCAAAGGATCGACGTGTTCATGGTTTGTGCATTCGTGAAGGATCATTAGGTGAAGTCAACATAGTTTCATTTAGTTTGTAAGAATTTGATGATGTAAGATTGTCGAATTAGTGGGGCCACGTGCCTTTCATCAATAGTTATGCGGATGCGTTTATCCGAGCCAGTGAAATACCTCAAAAAGAGGTTCAATTTAAGAATTTGAGTTGTGAATGATTTATCTATTGCGTAGTTCTCTCTGAACTCAAAGTTTGGGCCATACAACATAGCAGTGATTGTTAGAGCACTGTTATTACCGAAAAGGTTCGTTGAATCGTTGGGCGAAAACGTTTCTATGACTCTTATTCCCTTAATAACTCCGTTATTCTAATATAATAGTGGCTTGGCTATAGGCTAGCTGAGCTTCGCTAAGTTTGCCGTCATTGTCTTTGTCAGTTAAAGGCGAAATTAAGATCTTATAACGGCATGAACTAAGTTCGACTGGTAGGAAATTCTTTCAAGTTTCAAGAAAGTCTTTGATTCATATTCTAGGTTCAAAGGGTGTAAACATGCTTCCTACAATTCTACGTCCAGTACAGGAAGTCTTATGCAATATTAGAACATAAGATACAGAGCAAAGCATATTCGTCATGCTATCGAATGTCATCATCATCCGCATAGTTTCAACGAAGGTAGTTAATCACTTAGTGCAGATACAGAGAAGGGTATGTTAGCACGTGTGATAAACCAACTAAGATCAATAGCAACTTACTTTACCTCGATTGAGAGCGATGGAGTGACGTGCTAAGCTTGAGTAGTTAAAGTAAGAGCGGTGTTGGGGGTAAAATTGATGCAGCCCAATTATTTAAAATTTGGAGGCCCAAGCCCGCCAAAGGATTACTGAATGACCTAACATAGTCTAAAAGCCCAACTGAACCTGAAAGCTGTTATTTTTCGGATCCCACTACTTGCGCCCATTAATCAACCAAGGAAGCCAGCTACGTAACGTCCACTAGAGTATTGGGAAGCATTGTAACCGGGAGAATATATACCCCCTCCCCTTCTTTGTAACGGACACATAGAAATAATAATAATACAACATATATTTCTGGGGTAATTTCTGTTTTTTGTGATTTCTGCTTGTTGTTTCTCGCGGAAAGTTCCATTTCGATTCTTTACAAAAATTTGAACCTCAATAGTGGCGTCGTTTGTGGGAACTTACCGATGAAAAAAATGGCAAGCAGGTGGTTATGACTGCAAATTGTATCTTCCATCCGACTATCGGAGGTCTCGGTAGCCACAATTGATCCAAAGGTGGAATTCTGTCGACTATCGCCGTCAATTCAGAAGATCCAACCTAGAACGGGATTATACCTCAATGAATTTAGAGGGATCTTTGCTTCATTGCCTTTAGTCGGAGATAAGTGGATGTTCAATGAGGAAACCCTCACTGCCAAATCTCACATTGTCGCCGCCATGGTTGTTTGATTTGGATAAAATCTGTGAATGTCTCATAGGAATTCACTCGATTATATATAAATCAAAGATAAGTTTTCTTTTTCCCATTTTTATTCTCGAATTATTCTCCAAAGATCTTGTTTAATGTTGAATCACGTAATTCTTGGTCATTCTGCCCAGATAAGCTTCAATGGGATCACACATGTATACCCCCAATGATTCAATCTAACTAGATTCTTCAACTCGAGCGGTGGTTCGAAGCAGTCCGAGCCGCAGCTGGGGCTCTGTGGATTTTGAGGGGACGAAGATTCGGAGTAGGGCTCCTTTATCTCCTTGTACGTCAGCACCACCGTCATCACGACTCCTTCTAAGCGACCCCCTTAATGCGAGGCTTTCGAACAATGACAATCCTTCGAAAGCAAGATAGCGAACAAAATTCTGAGATAGGGAAAGGAAATGGCCATCATCGATTTGCATATGCCTCTGGATTTCCTCTCCACCCAGCTGACAAGGAGCTCATGATGCACTATTTGTGCCGGAAATACCTCGCGCAATCGATTGTCGTTCCGATCATTGCCAGAAATCAAACCAACATCAATACACCCAAATTTCCAATTCAATTCCTCTATTAGTATCTTTTCTGTTATCTCAATAAGTCTGAGAGATATTTAAACATCTTGCCTTGTGACTATTTCTGGTGCAGAGTGTGTAGGGAAAAGAGGTGAATGGTTCTGCTGCTACATAATGAAACGAACAAAGTTGGTGGATTTCAACATAAAGTTGAAATGAGTAGAACTCGCTCGATGAAATGAGTCAATGAACAACCGAGTCCACAAGATATTCAACGTCGTTGGTGGCCAATGACGCCGATTGCCAAACCAAATCTTATCGCTTAAGTGGCATTCCGGTTTCCTCTCCTGAATCAATTCCGACCATTAGCTACGTTCAGCACAATGAAATGAATTTCAGGGATGTTCATCCAACTTTATCTTGCCTGTCTACGTGCCTATTTATAAATTAAAATGCATAAAAAACTACGCATTACTAATTTCATGGCAGCAAAACTAGGATATTCAGTCCATTTATGAATCTTTGAGATGTTGATACTTGTTGGTTCTTTGAATTTTTCGCTGCTAGTTATGTTCGTTTTTGAAGTGTTTGTTTAGTGATTCAAAGTAGCTTGAGGTGTGGTCCAAGTTCGAAGCATTTTGGGATGGAACTCGAAGACTATACAGGAGCCTTTCGAAGAAGCTCAAGATCAGCACATGAACCACGAGATAGGAGTAACTATCTCTTCTTTTGGTGTTGCAAAAAATGAAAGAAAGAAAGATACCGTCGCTACTAAAATTTGGTGTATCGAGCCAACTTGATGAACAATGACAGCGGGCCTTTAGCTTGAAATAGAGACGGACAACTTGCCTGACAGAATGCTTCAATTAATTGATAAGTCTCTCTCTATCTCTCTCACATCGGCCTTTTCGCAAGATTTCTTTAGAATCTTCATCCACGATTTTTCTCCCACCCTTTTTTTGATTTGCCGTAACGGCTCGATTTGTTCTCGATCATCATCCATTTGGATTTCTAATCATTGGTCCAAGTTCATTCATGTGAGATTATGCTTCTTAAGCATCTATGTTCGAGGTAAATCCAATGCCTCTCGGCTTATCTTGGTATTAAATGCAAGGTGGCTTCAAAGTTTCTCTCCCCTTTTCTTTTGAAATCTCATTTTGGAACGTGTTTTTATGAAAATTTCTCATTTCTCGCCATTTGACTATTTTTTTTTCTTTTCAAACACTTTATCTCAGATATTTACCCTACCATTTCTCATTTAAGGTATTCGACTTTCAAATCTAAAATTCATTTTCACCCTGCACGTGCATCTGCCAAAATCTCTCTTTTTTTTTCTTTTCCAAAATAAATTTCTTTTGAAATCAAAATATTCCCAAACATTTCCCTAGAAACACTTTTCTCGCGATTGAGACGGTGAGTCGGACGTTGAGCACTTTTACGAGTCGCGAAAGATTCTTGGGTCGTGCTGCGTAAGGTTTCGGGTTCTAATGATTCATTTGGAGTGAGACCAGTGAATCAAGACTACCCTCGTTTTGAAGAAAGAGTCGGGTCCAAGAAGGTGACCCGCTCTGATACCACTCTATAACGCCCCACCCTTTCTAGACTCGGTGCGCTACTTCAATAAGTAGTAGAAATTCATAATGAAAGAAACACAAATATTAGTTCATAATAAACACAGAAATTCACAGAGCTTCACAAACAATACATTGGGTTCAGAGATGCATAGGTCCTCAAAATAAAAGTTTGAATAGCGGAAATAGCATGGTTGGAATGCATATATGGAGATACATATTCCCAGGCACGTTAGTTCACAAAAGGATCCAGCTTGCTCAACGCCTCCAACTCCACCCATGCTCAACCTGCATGTTTAGAAATACATGCAGGGCTGAGTACATTTGCACTCAGTGGACACATTGTCGAAAACAGTACATAAATAAAAGCGGGAACTGTCAGAATTCATCAAGGATAAGCACATGAGGTTTTAGTTCATTTAAAATTCTCCAAAGTCCGTCAAAATTATTTTATGCATTTATTCCAAGCTTGGGTTTTAGTTCAGTCCATCTAAACTATTTGTTATCATGGTGTGAACTGGGAAGTATGCCTTCTTCCACAACCACGGTGTCCATTTCATTTGGAAGGCACCAACAGTGCACTAGTCTTGGCATTTTCTATCTTCGAGACTCGATCGATATTCAATAACCACAACATCATTTGATACTAGGCTTTGTTCGCATTTGCTTGTTCAGATTTGTAACCTCTCTAACCGTCATTCGATTAAAGGATAGATAGGTAATTCAAAGTAGTTTATTTGTGACAGTTCAATTTGATTGAAAGCATTTCATGATATTTTTTGGGAAAAATAGTAAATCAGTATGTTTTAGTTTTAGTACATAGGAAACCCCACCTCAATCTCGGTGATGGTTCTTGTCTTGTTGCCTCGTCAGCTGCTTGTCTCGGGTTTATCCTGTTCTTGATCACTTTCACAAATATAGCGCAAGTGAGGACACTTGTTGATTATTGATATGCTATAGTTCATTTGAACTTGAATAATACTTAGGCTCTCATGTCATGATATTCTTGTTCATTTTAAACGTACGAGTTTACTGGAAAAGTTAGGTTATGTATCCAGACTGGATTGGAAGAAATAATTTGATTTAATTTGAGTTCAAAAGGAAGCAATTCGATCCAATTGAAGGATGACTTCGATCGAATTGGGTTGAAGCTTCGATCGAAATGGGATTTAGGAATTTGATCTTATTCGAAGTGTGGGGTCTAATTCGGTCAAATTGGGACTAGGCTTTCGGTCTGAAATTCGATCGATGTGAATTGTGGTCGAATTAGGGTTTGAAATTTGATCGAAATGCAATTCGATCGAATTGGGGCTTGAATTCGATCGAATGGAAAAAGATCAAACGTTGCAATCAGGGGATCCAATTCGGTCAAATTGGGGAACTAATTCGATCGAATTGGATTCTCGCAGTCTAAAAACTTGACGACGATCATAGTGATTTCCGATGTTTGATGCTATATTTCAAGATGTTCTTAGTTTCCACAAGCAAGAATAAGGGTCCTAGGGTTCATGCAAGGTCTAGGTCCGAAATATAACACATTTTGTTCAAGGAAATCCAAGATTCAAATATCAAACAAATGGTTCAAGCTCAAAGAAGCTCATGCTCTCCTAGTTCAACAATGGTGCAAGTTTTCAATATCCACGAAACATGGCAAAGATAGTGTGTGTCAAAAAGCCAAGAACAAATATATTCACAAGTATTTCAAGGCTTAGCATGGATTATATCATTTTCTTCAAAGAAGAACAAAAGATATCGCATTGAGAGAGAGGGTGGGATCTTGAGTATACCTTAGTTGATTTGATGGAAGGAATAAAGTAGATGGTGGTGGTAGCTGGTAGTGGGTGAATACTGACCAAATAATTATCAAATCTGTAGACCGTTATGAAGTTTAACTCGCTAGATAGTAAAACGTAGAATCCACCCTACTGTTTAGATATGTTTTAGATCAGCGAAAATAACTAAACTATATAAAAGAGACATAAAATAAAGTGAATATAACAAATAAAATAAAATATAGATTCTCGGGATTCGACTCATTCCATGGATTATTCTCATTTAATTGAAATCATCGACAGAGTTTAATTCTCAATTATGTGAAGTATCAGTTATGTTACTCTCAGATATCCTGGCTCGGGCACAACAAAGT
>AYJT01027754.1:0-11163 GCA_001278415.1 Ocimum tenuiflorum | reverse complement strand
ATTTTGTATCTCAAGACCCGGATTCAAATATTTAAATGGCTGTCTTGAATTTCATGATGAAATTATAAATTACTATGCACCTTAAATCTGTTTCGTCATATCACATTCCCTATTCCCCACCGTGCGTCGCGTCCCGTCCCGGCGGACCGGCCTAGGCCGGGGCGTGACATTACCAATAAATCATGTCGATATAAAATTAAATTGTGAAACATCGCGACCTCTGATCTTAAATGAAATGTCGTATTATGGTCACATTATAATATATATAGTTTTGAGGAGGTTTCCGATTAGACCGCCTAAATAATTTAGACGAGTTTTGGTTTAAAATTCAGGAGGGATATGAGTTTAGGATTATGATCCAAAACAGGTTATGAATTTGTGTTAGTAAAAATAAAATATTTAGATCTACCTAAATCATTTAACAATTTAACCCAACTTTTGTCCTACAGTTTTTGGAACAAAAGTAAGCAAAAACGAGTGCAAATTAATGGCTCATCCTAATGCATCAATATTATCTCAGTTAGTGTCAGTGGCCAATAATTATGGGATCTCATCTCCTCCATCACTAGAGTATCACTAATTAAAAGGCGAATTTGACCCAACAGCGGTAATAAAATATAACAGTACACTATATTTTCGACCCACAAGATAAAATTTTATTTTATTTTGATCTCTCTAGAGATGTAGTTTAGTCCTATATTTTCATTTTGGTGTGGTCCAACGATTTTTCACACTTCACATCAACATATGTTAACTCTGAATAATATTTTAAATGTGGCATATCTTTTTGTCAATGAATTATATAATTGAAATCACAAATACAAATCTTTTAAAATCAAATGTGCAAAAATTCATTAATGATGGACCCAAAAGACAAGTACAAGACAAAAAATGCAAGTATTGGGACTAAAATGAAACAAAACTGTGTCCTCTATATGATACAACAAAATATAATTTACCTCGTAATAACTCAGTGATCTAATAATTGCCATTGAGGATGATATTAGTAGCATGCAAGGTGGCATGATATAAATATACACTAAAAGGATATTTCAGTAGTGAAATGAACGATACATCTTTACTATTTGTTTTCTTGCTTTAACTTAAATTTCGCATGATTTGACTACACATCGAAAACGATTTATAAAGACATTATGCAAATAAACTTTGATTTCCTCAGTACCTATTCTAGTGACAAAATAAGACATGGGGCCATAACCAACGGAAGGAGAAGAAGATTATTTGTTTTGATGGGTTACATTTTATTGGATAGGGTTTATATATCATTGTTTTTTCCTTTTCTTTTTCTTTTTTTTTGAGTGTGAGTTTTTTTCTTTTCATTTACGCAATGTTGATACTGATCAAAATTTTACTTGGAAAAGAAGCACGCTCAGTATTATTTCGAATGGAATCAGCAGTGGAGGATGAACGAAGATGGTGTATGGATACGCTTGCAACTATTTACTTCTGATATATATTTTATGTCTGCACAGTTCGCGAACATGACATGAATATTAATGGCAAATTACTAAATTACAAAAAAATAAAATAAAATAGAGAAGGATGGAAACTCCAGCCCAAAATCAACTATGCCTCATGCACCGGATCCTCATTTTTGGTGACATTACTAGAAATTTTGTATTGGATTCGGACAGAAGTTATATCTTTTAAAATGATTACTATATTTAAAATTATAAAAGAATACTGCATTTGTTAATAATGTAAAGTAAAAAAGAGGAAGTTTAGTATTTAAAAGAAAAATAAAAGGTTCAGTATTCATCTAGATACAATTATTGTTTAGTAGCTTTTTTCTCAGTACGAAGATAATGGTTTTGTAACTTCTTGAAGATAATTGTTTTGTAACTTTTTTAGAAATTAATCTGTAAAATGTCCTTGATAACTTGTTATTGTCAAAATTATTTAAAATTTAATGGTAAATTTTATATTTTGATAAGGATGTCTCCACGACAGCGTATACTTCCACCTTTTCTTTCTAGATTAATCAATCAAGCCCCACTCAAAATTCAAGAAAAATAAAATTAGCAAGAGACCAACATTATGTGATAATTGGTGCAAATATTGAGATTTGACCCACACACAGAGACACATATGAAGGGTTGAATAAAAAAGAAAACACTGAGAATGGAAAATTAGTATATAAAGTATTCAAATGAGGTTTGGATAATTTATATTCTAATAAAAGCCTGTTGTAGGGTTCGAATCTATTTACTATAATCATTTAGTTGAATTGTAATTTATTTCTGCAATAAGTTTTTATTTCTTGAGTCTTTATTATCCATTGGCTTTTGCCGATCTCGCTACTAACAAACAGTCGCAAGACAATATATTGCTGTTTCTGAGCAATGGCTAATATGACAAAGACTCCTGCGAACTCAATTGGAACTCCAACCAACCTGATGGATGCATTCAACGCTGTCAGCACCCCACTAAACACTGACTTGACTGCGATGATGATGCAGTGAGATCCTTTCCGATGAGTGCTGCCGATAAGCCCTTCAAATTTGATGGAATCAACTTTCGTACCTAGCTTGCTGGATACATGCAAGGCGATAAACTAGTTATTGCTGAGGACGAACCTGACACACAAAAATGAATCGCCTACGATCAATGGACACAAGGTGATTTCCTTTGTCGTAACTTTGTCATTAATTTTATGACTGACACCTTGTACAGTGTTTACTGTGGAACTAAGACTTATAAAGAGTTGTGGGAACAACTCGAAAAGAAATACAAAACTGAGGATGCGGGTACCAAAAAGTATGCCTTAGCCAAGTAGGAAAAGAAAAAAGATACTAGATCCCATACGAAAGAAAGACCGTACCTGATGGTAGACGGATGGTCGGTGGTGGAATAAGTGCAAGAGTTCCAACTCGTTGTGCACAATGTTCACGCCGCGAGAATGGTTCTTCCCGATGCTTTCACAGTTGCAGCATGATTGAAAAGCTGCCACCTTTGTGGAAAGACTTCAACAGTTGAAGCACAAACAAAACACAATGTTTTTTGAGGATCTGATTGTCAAACTCAGAATTGAGGAAGACAATAGAAAGGCTAATCAAAGACCGAAGTCGTTTGATTCCAAGGGCAATTTGATGGAGCAACATAGCGGTCCGTCAAAGCAGAGAAATGCTCAAGCTGGGAAAAAACCTTACGATAAGTCAAACTTTACTGGAGCTTGTCACAATTGTGGCGAAATTGGACATAAATTCAATGAGTGCAGAAAACCTATGAATAACAAAGGCAAGGAGAAGCAAGTTACTCAAATTGGCGAGACTGAAAACTGGGAGGACGGTTGCAATCATCTCTGAAGTACTCCACATCAACAATCCAATGGAATGGCATGTGGATACTAGAGCTACCCTGCATGTCTGTTGTGACAGACACATGTTGTTGTCCTACCGAGCTGTTGAAGGACGAAAGCTACACATAGGCAATCAAGCTACGTCTGAGATAGCTGGAACCAGAAACCTGGTGCTAAAGCTGACAAGTGGAAAAGAGCTGACATTGAAAGATGTGCTGCATGTCCCTGAAATCCGAAGAAATTTAGTTTCTGGATCTCTACTTGTAAAAGCTGCTTTTAAACTTGTATTCGAGTCTGATAAATTTATGTTGATTATGTTTGGCAAGGTTTTAGGTCGAGATTATTTAGTGGATAATCTCTTCAAAATTAATGTAATGGTACAACGCCAAAAAGATGATGTTTCTAGTGCAATGAAAGTTGATTCTTCTTCTTACTTGCTTACGTCTTCTGGTTTATGGCATATTTGTTTGGGACAAGTGAATATGAATGCTATAAAACTTTTAGTAAATTTTAATTTACTAAAAGTGACTGAATTTTAACAAAGATAACAAATGTCAAATTTGTGTTGAGGAAAAGATGGAAAAATTTCCATTTAATTCAGTGGAACGAGACACTCAACCTTTATAATTAATTCATACTGATGTATGCGATCTAAAGTTCGTGCAAATTAGAGGTGGTAAAAAGTACTTCATAACTTTCATTGATGACTGCAAGAAATATTGCTAAGTAGACTTATTGTGAAGTGGAGATGAAACAATTGAGGCTTTTATAAACTACAAAGCTGCAGCCGAGAATCAGCGAGGCAAATGAATCAAGATGATTCGTAGTGATAGGGGTGGAGAATATGTTCCTCCATTCGAGAAATTTTGCACAAAGTCTGACATAATTCATCAAACAACGACGCCATATTCGCCACAATCTAATGACATTGCTGAACACAAAAGTCAAACTCTAAAAGAGATGATGAATGCGATGTTGATCAATTCTATTTTACCCCAGATCTTGTGGGGGGAGGCTATATTATCGACCAACTATATCTTGAATAAGGTACCCTAAAAGGGTAAGGACGTAACTCCTCATGAACTATGGAAAGGAAGGAAGTCTTCCTATAAATACTTCAAAGTGTGGGGGTGTTTAGCTAAAGTGAGAGCGACACTACCTAAACAAGTTACAATAGGTCCGAAAACGATAGACTGTATTTTTATAGGGTATGCACTTAATAGCGCAACATATCATTTTTTAGTTCACAAATCAGACATTCTCGACATTCATGAAGGAACGATCATGGAATCAAGGAATGCAATATTATTTGAAAATGTCTTTCCGTGGAAGAGCAATAAGACTCTTCCGACCACATCACGGGAAAGAAGTGTTGAGGAGGCTACTAGTTCCAATCATAATTAGAAAGAATTGAGACGTAGTCGAGGGGTGAAAATAGCTAAGAACTTTAGTCCGGAGTTCATCACATGTTTGATTGATGGTGAACCAATAACCCTTGATAAGGCTTTTTCCGGACCAGATCGTGAGTTACGGCTGAAGGCCATAAGAAGTGAGACAGACTCCATTATGCAACATGAGTTCTGACCTATCTCCCTAAATGTTGTACAACTTTAGGTTGCAAATGGATTTTCTAAAAGAAGTATAGAGCTGATGGTATTGTTGAGAAATATAAGGTTCGACTAGTAGTCAAAGGCTATAAGCAAAAGGAGGGAGATGATTTCTTCAATACATACTCTCCTATAACGAGGATTACATCAATAAGATTGCTTCTATCGATTGATGCTCTGTACAATCTAGAAGTTCATCAAATAGACGTGAAAACCACGTTCGTGAATGGTGATATCAAAGAGGAGATCTATATCAAAAAACGGAAGGGTTTGTTGTTCCTGGGCAAGAGCATAAGGTATGCAAACTTGTTAGATCATTATATGGTCTGAAACAAACGCCCAAGCAATGACGCTTGAAATTTGACGAAGTAATATTGTTAATGGGTTCAAGTTCAATGAACGTGACAAGTGTGTTTACTACAAAGGCACTCCTGACTCGTATGTCATCATATGCTTTTATGTGGATGATATATTGATTATGGGATACATCGACAAATCATAGTAAACACAAAGCAAATATTCGAAAGAAATTTCGACATGAAATACATGGATTTAGCCAATGTGATTTTTGGGATGAAGATTACAAGAAAGGATGATGAAATTTTCCTATCTCAACCCCATTATATTGAGAAGATACTGAGAAAATTCAATGCTTTCGATAGCACTCCGGCTAAAACTCCATTAGAGCCTAATGTTCACCTCAAGAAGAATAAGGGAGAACCTATAGCTCAAGAAGACTATGCTAATATTATTGAGAGCTTGATTTATTTGTCTAATTCCACTCGTCCCGATATTTCATGTTTTGTGACAAGTTAAATCGCTTCACAAGTAATCCTGATAAGGATCATTGGAAAGCGCATAAGGATCATTGGAAAGCGCTTGTGAGAGTTTTGAGATACTTGATGTATACTCTTAACTTGGGGCTGGATTATACAAGATACCCGCCTGTACTTGAGGGGTACAACGATGTGAACTAATCAGATTCTAATGAATCGCATTCCACAAGTGGATGTCTTCACTGTGGGAGCTGCTACGATTTTGTGGAAATTGACGAAACAAACTTGTATAACCCGATCCACCATAAAATCTGAGTTCATTGCTTTAGATAAAGCTGGTGAAGAAGCTGAGTGACTTAGAAATTTTCTTGAAGAGATTCCATGTTGACCAAAACCTGTGCTTGCTGTAATGATTTACTGTGATAGCCAAACTGCTATTGGAAGAGCACATAATAGTATGTACAACTGTAAGTCGAGACACATTCGTCATCAACATAATTCCGTTAGGAATTTTATCTCAAGTAGGGTTATTGTGATAGATTATGTTAGATCAATCGATAACCTAGAGGATCCGCTAACCAAAGGGTTAAACTCAGATCAAATGACTAAATTGCTAAAGGAATGGATAAAAAACCACAAATGAAGAGGAATTATAGTGGATACTCAACCATGAGATTGGAGATCCCATGAACATGGTTCAATGGGAAAACCAAGTTATAAGAGTTCAAGTGACGACACTTGCACCCTTCCCTAAAAGAACAAAAAGTGTCGAGATCTGCATATGGTAATAGGCTGAATCTTATGATTCTTAATGATTTCTAAACCTTGTAAAGGTGAAGTATAGCATGATTCTTAATGAATAGTGAATTCAAGGCGATAAATCCACTACGCCGCTTGTATATCTGATGAAATTGAAAAGGATAAGTTCAAAACTAAAAGCTTCTTTTTCTTTTGCAATAAAAATTCTTTGAGTGTGGGTTGTGCATGTGCATACATTCATGGAAAATTTTCACTCATGTGGGGGATTGTTGGAATTCTGATGAGTGAGAAATTATCATTTGCAATATAATTTTAGATTTATTCTAATTTAATTAGGATATGGTTATCCATTAAGATTTCTCTCCCACACAATATAAATGTATCATACATGATATACATGGATCATTATCCGTTAAGATATATCGGATGTGTTCATACAATGGATTTATGTGTATCTTATTTTTTGGATATTTGTTATATCCGATATGGATTCCAATATCCGATACAGAGTGAGAAAAATTGATTATAATTAGGGGTACATACATTGTCGAAATCATTCATAAATTTTCCACCCCTTCGTAAACGTTTTCTACATGAAAATTCTCTGCATATTTTTGCATCCAAAACCATATCCCAGCGTCTCTGCTTTCGTTCCATTCGCCAATACTTCTTTATTTGCGGTGCTGCTACAAAGGAGTTCGAATTCGTACATTTGGGGGCAAATTCGTATCAACCGAGAGCGCTACTGTGCAAATATTGTCTTGCGGGCAGAGGTCTCCTGGACTCGATTCAACAACATTGTGGTTCGACTTTCATATTATTGTAATTTATCTATGTAGAATTATTTGTTCTGTAATTCTGCAATAGGATTCGAATCTCTCTACTGTTATTATTTAGTTGAGTTGTAATTTATTTCTGCAATAAATTTCTATTTCTGGAGTCTTTATTGTCCGATGGCTTTTGCCGCTCTCGCTATTATGATTTTAGTTCAGTCAAATGCTTTTTCCATTCAAGTATAACGCTCGATTTTGACTTGCAGTTCATGTCCCATTTTTGATTCATATTGAAACCTCGAAACACACATGTAAAAATAAAAATTCCTCAATATGAATTAACTATAATTTATAATAATTCAATGAAACCTCATAACAATACAATTAATAATTACATGGAAATTTGTAAGACCCAATTATTATTTTAGTTCAAAATAAATATAATGAATGTTATGTAGTTTGCATATTCACCCCAGCTATGCCGAAAGAAAGAGAATAGGGTCATTTATCCCACATTGGTCCCATGTTGGCACGTGTGATTTAATATATGACTGGACATCGGACTAACACCGTTAATTATAGAGGGTAAAATATTCTAGCGAAATCAAATTGTGGGATAAAATCTCGATTCGAATTTCCTGTTATATAATTGTGTTACACATTGTGTAATATTATTCAGATTATTGACAATGTATACAAATCAATAGAAATCAATTACATTCATAATGAGAAAAGATTTTGTCTTAATTTATCACTCTTAATTAATATACATATCAAGAATCCATGTCATGTAACACAATTTGTAACACCATTGTGTAACAGAGGACCCAGAGTGGATAAAATCCCCTATATTTTAAATAGTGAAAAATTTCCTAATTAGGCAATTGTGCCATAAATGTTAGGAATATTGCTTAGTTTTGTCTTAATTTATCACTCTTAATTAATATACAAATCAATAATCCATGTCACGTAACACAATTTGTAACACCATTGTGTAACAGAGGACCCAGAGTGGATAAAATCCCCTATATTTTAAATAGTGAAAAATTTCCTAATTAGGCAATTGTGCCATAAATGTTAGGAATATTGCTTAGTTTTGCCGATGTAAACACTTAATGATAAAAAAAACCTTGATGATTATTAGATTAACTGATTCAATTATGCTTTGTAGTACTTGTAATATTCTTAAAACATGTAATAGATAGCCAGTTTGGAAGATTTGGAAGATCGAAAAACTGAAGAGTTGAGAGTTCAAGAAAGAGGATCACATTAAGAAGGAACTAAAACTGAGGTTTAAGACTCAGTGCCAGTTCTTAGGAGTAGAACTGACCTAGTTTTTAGACTACCAGCCTTTAGGAAGAAAAAGCTGAGGCCGACAATAGGAAGTTCAACACAGTTCAGAAGTTAGTCTGAACTGAGCTTCATCGGACCACCATACTAAGAAGACAAGTCAACTGGTTCTAGTCAACAATGTCCAATGAATAAAAGAAAAAGATCGCTGACCAACAGAAGAAAACATATCAAAAGTTGTAGACTTCTTTGAAAACTCTGAAAAAAGCTTCTGAAAAGGTCAATTGCCCCCACCTTGTGAAGACTACTGACTCTCGTATTCTCGTTATTCTTGAACAAGTTCTGCCACATCTCTCTATGCTCATCATCATGATCTTTCATGAGAAGCTCGTCTTTCCAATGAAGTTTACCTCCACCAGAATCTACATCTTTGTTGATTTCGAGACCTCCAGACTCAAGTATGAGAAATCATTCTACATTCATGAATAGGGCCGACCCTAGCAAAACGGGAGCCCTAGGGAAAAAATGCTTGGGCCTCTAAATTTTTCCACACAAATATTTTTAAAATTATGAAATTTGCAAGTGTAGCGGATCAAACTAAAAATAAGGGGCGTGTAAACCAAAGACAAATCAATTTAAATGAACAAATTTATTCACATCTCAACGATAAAAAAATTATTAAATAAACATATTAAACTTAAGATAGTCATAGTTCGTTAACTAAAATTAGTATAATATATAAATTACACGATTTCAATAAATTAAACACAACCATGATGCAACCATGTAACATTTATGATCAATAATATTTTGCATATAAATACATAATAAAGATAATTAAAAAAGTAGTATGAAATTTTGATAAATTAAAGAACTTCAAGAATTGATTATATTTTGGATCATAAATGCACTTGTCTTATTTACAAGTAAGAAAATAAACTATTAGAATCAATGTTGAATGTTTCATTATGTTTGAGGCATCTTAAAGCTTAACACAATATTCAATAAAGATAATATTTTATTATTAAATCAATAGTTAAAATTAACTGAAAAAAACTTCCATTTATTAAAAATATGACGTAGGTTTGACCTAAAAAAAGGAAATAGAAAGTGAAAGAATTTTCAATGTACTACAACAAAAAAAAATAGAGAAAAATGAAGCTAAATAAAAAATAGAATAGAGTTATTTCTAATACATATTAAATATATCTAATGAAAAAAAATTCGGGGGCCCTTGGGCGGCGCCCCTCCCTGCCACCCCCAAGGGTCTGCCCCATTCATGAAGGGAATTAAAGCCTTCAACCCGCTTGAGCTGTAGAGTAAGCTTCTGGAAGAATAAGACTCCATTAACTGCTGTGCTTGAGCTGCTGACGTGGAATCCAGCAGCTGAGAAGATCCCTGTTGTAAACCATGTTAAATCACTGAGGACTTCAGTGATAGTGAAAATACCTTCAGTTGAAGAAAGAGAAGACGTAGGAGTATTCATCGCTGAACCTCTATAAATTTTTGTGTTATTTTCAACTTCCAGTTATTGCTTTCAATTATCTTTAAAACTTGTCAATTGACTCATATATCTGAATTGAAACTATGTTACTTCTAGATAGATTAAGTTTTTCTAAGTTATAACTAACTTTGCCAAGTCAGTTATACATCATGGGCCCTAAGTTTAAAGTCCGAAATTATTTTATACTCTGATTGGGGCTAACAACAAATGACACTATTTTTGATCCAGATTCCTTGTAACATAATGGTATTACACATTGTGTTACACCATGTGGATTATTAACACGTGTACAAATTAATGAAGATGAATCACGTATTCAACAAGGAAAGAGTACTTTATCAATATTAATCTCCTTTAATTAATACACATGTCAAGAATTCGTATGATATAATACAATATGTAACACCATTGTATAACAGAGGATCCGAAATACACTATTTCTCCTGCGCTGAAAATATAGTACTGGACTCAAAATGCACATATAAAAAATTAAAACTTGGTCTCATCATAGTAATCAATAGAGGAGATCTATTTATATATAATTCCTAAGATAATATTAACAGTAAATCTGTATATGCGTTCAGTATAAAAACACGTTAAACAATAAAATTAATGGGAACAAACTCCGTTTTCGCTCTGTATAGGCAAAAAATTATGTGCCCGTACTAATAATAGATCTATTTTCTATTCTTAAAAAAGAAATAGATCTATTTGCACAGAGAAAAAAAAATCAAATACGCAATTTAGGCACATATTTTAGTGATTGGCCATGCATGCAGAAAGAAAAATCAATGTTAACGGAACATTCTTCCACAAATATTATTTTCATTTCATTTCATTTATTTTTATCTAGTGTGGATGAATTTTGTGGAGTGTACTGTAAAACCGCCTCATTTCCTCCCTGCGAAGGATCTAAACAACAAACGTTCAATTAAAAAATCGTCCATGAAAAACATATCACATATGAAAAGCTGTCAGAAATATTAATTATTATTCCAAGAATTTCCATCTCAACCACATGTACCCTCAACTGAAAAACTCCAAAAATTCCCCATTTTCCACCTATAAAAACCCAACTCCTTATCAAAACACAACACACATTATTCAAGAAATGGCTTCAAGAGCTGCCATCTTG
>AYJT01027732.1:0-10240 GCA_001278415.1 Ocimum tenuiflorum | reverse complement strand
ATGTTGTAACATTTTCCGTTGTCGTGAATACTAATAACACCAATTGGTGGTGGCGTACATTTGTAGAAGTGATGCTAAACTAGAAGTGTTTAATTGTGCAGGTTATTTTTAGTCTTATAAGGTCACTTAAATAGTAGAATGTGTTGCGGTGTGTCAGAGCTTAAGAATATGAATTTATCACAATTAGGTTAATTGTTGATAAAAGGGTTTTGTCGATCAGATTGCCAATTCTCCCATAAACTCTCACGAAACGGATTGGATAAGTTACTTTAAAGGTGTACTTTTTTTAAAAAATCTGATTAACCATTGAACAAGTTACTATTGCAACTGCTACAGTTATGATATCTTAAATGCTACTGCATGTATGTGCTTTGTAGCTATACAATATGATTGATTTATTTGTAAATGTAAGATTGATTGTTTTATTTTGTTGATAACCATTGGGTACTAGATTAAGTTTTTAATAAAAATAAATAATCATGACACATGGACTTATTATTGAATTTTCTCTTTAATTTGGCTTCTTTTGTACAGCTTGCATCATAATTGTACTTTATGAAAGTGATTTGCCTTAAGCAAGCGAATACATAATTTTATAGGATAATTATTTAATTATTTTGTGAAGATTCACAATTGTTTCCACGGGAGGAACAGCATCAGCTTTAGAAGGTTCTGGCGTGACTGTTACCAAGGTGGAGGAACTTACTCAATTTCCTGAAATGGTAAGCCTTTTATCCTTCTTCATTGGATGTCATTCCTTTCAGTTCTGTTGACTTGCTTATTCATGCAGCTTCTGTTTTCTATTATCATTTTTTCGAATTTGAAGGACTAGGCCTTTCCCTGTGACTTAGAACTGGAAACTAGCCAAATTTGTTTCCTCTTCAACTATCTGTTGAAGCTAAATCAAGAATTGAGGAATGAATACATGCTTATTCCTATATGTTGTTTGTGAAATACATTATACTAGTAATATACACTTGCATTGCGTGGATTACTTATCTGCTAAACACAAGAAGCATATTTTATATATTTACATTTCTGTCTAGATAATTTTAGTAATATTTTTCATTTTACATGTTTAAGAAAAAATGTTTAATGTTTAAAAAAGGTATATTATGTACAAACATTTCTTATTATAAAAAGCATTCTGAATAATATTAGTAACAAATAGTTAGTGGTTATCAAGTATTTAAGATATGATGCATTAATGTTGTTTACCCAGTCTGTTTTTATTGATCTTACTTGCTGAGACAGCTCATAGATGTACAGCCATCACGTTGCTGCATTAGTTGTATCTTATACTTCATTCTTCATCTGTTACAGCTTGACGGCCGTGTTAAAACTTTACATCCAAATGTTCATGGAGGTATTCTTGCAAGAAGAGATCAAGAGCATCACATGAAAGCCCTGAATAGTCATGGAATTTGTGAGTTAGTAATTTTATCGGCGGTTGAGTCATTATTGGCTGCATAGCTTCTTCTTAATAATCTATTGTCAACCTCCTCTGTTTAGAACTGCTGGTGAGGTTGCAGTTGGTACATCCTAATTTGCCTTGACTTTGTTTTACAGTTGGTACTCTTTGAGTGGCATTACCGATAATGCATACAATTTTCTACTTGATCTGCTTTTTGCTGCAGTAGTTCTTGTCATTTATGTAATATATAAATGTTCTGGTAGTTTATTGATTTTCTGTAGATGCTATTGCACTTAAGATATAATTATTTGTCCAACTTGACAACCACATTATCCTGCCATGTTGATTTTGACTTTATTAGATAAGCAAAAAAAGAAATTTCTATTCGCACACAACTTCCAATGGTTAATTTGATTTCCATCCTCTACTCTCACTATAGAGTGTCTTAAGTTTAGTTAATCACCGAAATTTTTAACTGCTACTTTTAACATCCATTTTCATCATTATCTTACAAATTCATCTTGTGTGAGTCCTTCTATATAAACAATTAAGTATAACTTGAATCTATTAAGATAGCAGTGAGTGAGGCAAACTATGTTTATAGTTGTGTACTATGAGTTACTGAGTTCAGTTTATTAATGTCTCAATAGCTTTGGACAGGTAATAATGTTTTGTCAAGTTATTTATATAAAAAGAATGGTATCATGGTAGTGCTGCTCAATGTTGAACCAAGAAAAATCCATTGTTGAGTAAGAAAAGTACTCGCATGCATTTGGATAACACTTTGGTGACTGAATGACTTAAACAATTTATATGAACACTTCTTGCTTAACTACTCTTTGGTTTCTATGATTATGTCTATCATAATTCATGAACTATTTCTCAACTTTATTTATTTTTTATGTAGGTACATTTGATGTGGTAGTTGTGAACTTATATCCTTTCTATGACAAGGTTTCCTCTTCTACGGGGATATCTTTCGAGGATGGTATTGAGAACATTGATATTGGTGGACCTGCCATGATCAGAGCAGCCGCAAAGGTTATCTGGGCTTAACTATTCTTGTTTACTTGTTGTAAGTTATGCCTAAAACTTCCATAGTCAAGAGCTGGGTATGAGATGAGGATTTTTGTGCTATTGCAGCTTGACATAAAATTTCACTGGATTTTAACAATAAGAAATATTACTTAACAGACAACAACTTATACTACGATGTCTTGATTCCACCTGAGATAAACTGAATTCATTTTTTCTCGATAAAACCAGACGTAGATTGCATTCTCTGATACATATATCGCAACATGACATTTATTCTGTGTAATACTGAACTTCCAGAGTTTCCCTAAAACATTTTATGGAGCCACGTTCTATTTTTATTTACTTTTGGCAATAGGAATTTGTTCTTTGGACCTTTCATTGAATATATCTTTCTTCTTGTTATTCCTTTTGGTTTGTTCTATAATTTCTTCCTTTGGATATTTTATCATAAACTAGAATTTTATAGTACATATGTTAGCCAACGGGACCCAGCTTCTAAATCCAATTTACTGCTGTTTATTGCAAGCTTCAGATATTTAGGGTTAGTTTCTATGGGCATCAGGACTTTTGAGGAAAAAGTTCTGATGTGATGTGTTGGGAAGTGATATGTTGGTAAGAGAAAACTGAAAGCTTGTATGCATTTGGTTATGTATATATAAAGAATTGGGAATTAAGCTCGATGATGCTTCAAGTATTAGGAAACCCGTAGTTCAGAAATGTATTGTAGGACCAATACGATTTGACCATGCCACGCTCTCAACAGTAGATAGGCAATGTAGAAATCAATGTTTGCCATTAGCTCAATAGTCTTATTGATGTTCTCATTTTTTATACCCTAACTGATTACCTTTTTCTAATTGACAGAATCATCAGGATGTTTTGGTTGTAGTCGATTCAGGTGATTATCCAGCCCTCCTTGAATATCTCAAAGGTGGGCAGGACGATCAGCAATTTAGAAGAAAGCTAGCCTGGAAGGCTTTTCAGCATGTTGCTTCTTATGATTCTGCAGTTTCAGAATGGTTGTGGAAGCAGAATGAGGGAGGTATTCTCCAATAAATACGAATATCAAATTAATCGGTTGCTCAGTGCCTATAAACAATATCATATTTTAGAAACCAAATGAACTTTTATTGAATAAAATCAGTACTTTTGGGATTCAAAGCTGTTTCTCTCTCTCAAAATATAATTTTCCCTTCAAAGAAAAATGACGCCATTTAATAAAGATTGTGTAGGTGTTTTAGTGACCATGATCATGTCTTTGTAGATAAATTTGCTCCCAGCCTAACAGTGCCATTGTCTCTCAAGAGTTCCCTTCGCTATGGTGAGAATCCTCATCAGAAGGCTGCATTTTATGTTGATAAATCTCTTGCAGAGGTCAATGCTGGTGGCATTGCAACTTCTATTCAACACCATGGAAAGGTATGGGTCTATAGTCCTTGAAGAGTTATTTTAGTCAAATGACCTCATATTAATAAAGCTTACTATTACAAAGAGAACAATGTAATAGTTAATAACTGGAACACCTTATGCGCAGGTGACTTACTCTGCATGAAAGCTCCTTTTCTATTACTGTGCATCACTTCTAACTTTGATATAGTCATACTTCATGAATTGATGATCACATATGAAGTTGTTTTCTACACTTTCCAAACTCTGCACAGCGTGTTTAGAAGTGGTTCTATGTATGTGTAGATCAGCTACAAGAGTCTAGTTACATGGTATCATCTTCAAAGATGTCATTGCTAATTAATCATGAAGTCTGATGTATTGCGAATTGGATACGATTTGCGAGAAGTTTCATAATACCACCACATTTTTAAGTTTTAGCATCTTCAACACTGCCAATTATGTTCGTCATATACCGTTGAGATATGTGCTTACTTTCAAACTCTTTTTGATACCTGTTTCATGCAGGAGATGTCGTATAACAACTATTTAGATGCGGATGCAGCATGGAATTGTGTGTGTGAGTTTAGTAAGCCAACATGTGTGGTTGTGAAACACACAAATCCATGTGGAGTAGCATCACGTGATGATATTATTGCAGCGTATAGATTGGCTGTCAAAGCTGATCCTGTAAGTGCTTTTGGTGGCATCGTTGCTTTCAATGTTGAAGTTGATGAGGTAATCTCCATTTATACATCTTCTCAAGCTTCCTTTTCTGTAGCATCATCTTATTTTTTCGAACCGACTTTATAGAGCTTGTGCCTACAATTAAATTTGGAAGTGGTAATAAGAAACATGTTCCATGTGTTTGACAGGCTATTGCAAAAGATATCAGAGAGTTTAGGAGTCCAACAGATGGTGAAACTCGCATGTTTTACGAGATTGTTATAGCTCCGAAGTATACAAAGAAGGGGCTTGAAGTACTCCGCGGGAAGTCCAAAACTTTGAGAATCCTCGAGGCGAGTAAAAATGTTAAAGGAAAACTATCTCTTAGACAAGTTGGTGGTGGGTGGCTAGCTCAAGAAGCAGATGATCTGACACCAGAGGATATCAAGTTCAATATCGTTTCGGAAAAGGCTGCTCTAGAAAATGAGCTTTCCGATGCACACTTTGCCTGGCTTTGTGTCAAGCATGTGAAGAGCAATGCCATCGTTGTTGCAAAGGTTAAGAGTTTACTCACCCCCTCAAAATACTTGATGTTGCAATGTTCAATATTCGGAGAGAGTTGTTACTGCAATGCAATTTTACCTGTGTGTTGTGCAGAATAATTGCATGTTGGGCATGGGGAGTGGGCAGCCAAACCGGCGCGAGAGTTTGAGGATAGCAATGGCGAAAGCAGGGGACGAATTCAAGGGAGCTGCTTTGGCGAGTGATGCTTTCTTCCCGTTTGGTAAGTCATTCGCGATTTTTCGTTTTGATCTGGGTGAAACTGATGGATTTAAATTGAGTTTTTTTTGTGATGCTAACAGCATGGAATGATGCTGTTGAAGAAGCATGCGAGAATGGGATTGGCATTATTGCTGAGCCAGGGGGGAGCATTCGGGATGGCGACGCAATCGAGTGCTGCAACAAGTATGGAGTTGCACTTGCTTTCACCAACGTTAGGCACTTCAGGCATTGATCTGAAGATCAATGTGCATTCAGTGAGAAACATGAGCTTTTTTTCGTGACTTATGTTGTCGTGACATATAATCGTTATAATTTATTTTGGATGAGTTTCTGCAGAGCGAGCGTATATTTATTTGTTGGGGTGTTATTCACTAAAATAAGTAGTGATATATATGCACTTCCTAGTTACAAGTAGTGTTGCATAATATACTCTCTTAAAATGTACAATAAGAATTTCACTTAAATGATCGTCGAATTACCCGAGAAAATGATTTGGATTGAAGTAAAAAAGTAAAATTTTAGAAAATAGGGAAAAAAGTAGGAGAGGATAATATAATGCGTCTTTACATAATCAATTTTAAATACACGAAATATGCAAACAAAAAATATTAATATATGGTTGTATATTCGATACTTTTAAGGATGAGATCTATTCTCATTTAATTTCTTTCGAAATACTTCCATATGATTACATATACATTTTTACTTATATTTGCATCAAACAATGTGAGGCGTACTTTAAAAGCCAGACAACTCTCGTTCAGTTACAAATCCGATATATATTTTGTTTTGAATCATTAATTTGAAGGTTGATTAATCTAAAATTTCGATGTGAAAAACGCCGCAACATTTTGTAAATATCATTTAGTTTAACATTTCATTTAAACTAAAAATGTCGAGAAAATGTTCCTTTTTCCCATTCAATCCCAATGTGTTTTTTTTTATATACATTTTTTTTGCTCCTAGTTTAACGAACTTTATATTTGAGATAAACTATAATTTATAATTTATAATTTATTACAACATAGTCACTCCCAAAGAGGTATATATGAGATAAAAATGGTTTAATATTAAAATGATGATTTTCTTTTAACTGTATTATTATATATATATTTTTATAATTCCAGAATAAATGATCATGAACTTTCAATATCAAAATAAATTGACGTGTTTATTATTTTCAATATCTATTGGCTTGTTACAAACTCCTGGTAGTTGTCCTTAAATGTTTTATAGCCAATTTTTAAACATCTCAATTCTTTATAACTGTACATCAAATTATTCGCAAAGAAGCTTCATTCATGCTTCATGTTTTCTTTCATAGAAAAATAACCATTCTCCTCTCATTCTCTTATGGGTACAATTTTGCAAAAATCTAGACCACTATTCTAAAATCTTGTCCTAGCCCCCATCGAAGATGATTTCAGGGGAAGAGCGGATGTGGTGCGAGTCCACCACGATCATTTAGGTCGAGCTACTCAAGCAACATACAATACAAATTGTTGCAAGTGGCTTTGAAAAAGAAAAACAAAATTAAGATGGAGAGAATTCTCATGGTATAGTATACAATTTTTAGTGACTACAGCAACAACAGATTCTTATTCAGTCAATTTATAACTGCAGAAAAACTGTGCATCAAAAAGAGAGAGCATAAAAGAAAAGAAGGAAGAAATTGTGAGCAACTCTCCATAAGCTCGGACCTAAAAGCTTCCTTAATTAATTAGGCGATCAATACATCTACTTGAAGGTACATTTTGCAGTATAGTTTGGTGCTATGATCTAGGTGGGGACAGCCACGCCACTGAATGCTGCTGCTCCATTCAACTTCTGAAATAGATAACAATCTTCATTAGCTTCTGTTGAAAAGGATTGAAGAAATACCTTCCTACTATTGCATCTTATCTTCCTACATTTGATGTCTCGATCCACTGATCCAGAGTCTTGAGAGCTTTGCCCGATTCATGTGTTGCACGAGCGAGATCTACTCCTTCGGCTAGATTCTTCACATGCCCACTTACCAAAAGAGCAGCTGCTGCGTTCAGCACCTGTAGAATACGCTCATACATAAGATTTTAGTGCATTGTTTCCGTGCTCTTTAAATTTATAATTAATCAATTGATCCCTATAAATTATAAATATCACAACCCATTATTCATTTACAGAGATTTCAACAGAAAACAGACTTCCATTAGGAGAACTCGATTTATTTTCTCTATGAATAGAGGGTAAGTCTCTTCAGTTTGATGAGACCTCATTGATATATAGACTTTCCTCCAATAAGCATTACAAAAAAAAAATCGAGAATATTACCAAGGCATCAGCAATTGGCCCCTTTTCTCCGGCAAGAACACGTCTCATTGCATCAGCATTGTACTCCGGCCCTCCACCCCGCAAGTCCTCCACAGTGCATCGAGGGATTCCAAAGTCCACTAACACAAATGAAGTTTGAATCAATCGTTTTTAAGATATAGCCTGATTATATTTATATCCTTGAGATGAGTGAGAACAAGGTAGGTGGTGATTGGAAAAAGAAAATGTTGACACTTAGAATAAGGTAGAATGAAGATTCTTACATGGATCAAATGAAAATTTTTCTATCTTATCTGAAGTGACATCAAGAACCAGTCCTGGCCCTGTTCAATTTTTCATGAAATTTTGAGTGAATTGCACACAAATAAGAGCATAAGCCTGTAACAAATTAATAACTGGTGCCAAAGAACCACATAAATATAGATAAGCTATAATGGATTTCTAGATTTGCTTTGTTATAGTACAACAAGTGTATCTTACCAAGGGGGCTCATCTCATCCAGTCCCTCAGAGTGAACAATCAGCGCCCGTTTCATGCCGAATAATTGAAGTGCTTTTGCCATTTTATGGACCTTGAAAAGTTAAGTAAAACTTATTTCACAACATGATACACTTGCTTTCTTTGAACCATAGTTTTACCAAATACATGATCTAACAGGGGGAGGAACTCGTGATCCAAGGACTAAAGTTTTCTCACTGATGTAGACCATCATGAAATTTTACACTTGAACCTGCATGAATAAAAATCCTTTGATATCGCAAGGTGGGTATATGTACTCACCAGATCTTCTGTGTACACCCCAACTACAGCATAAGGAACTCTTGCTGGATTCAACATGGGGCCTAAGATGTTAAATACGGTCTTTACTTTCAGCTTTTTCCTGATAGGTCTAACAATTTGCATTGCTGGATGATAGATTGGAGCCATCATAAAACCAATTCCTGCTTCATTTACACATCTTTGAACACCCTGAATAGAGTAAATGCATTAAAAAAAGATCTTGTGATACTGATACTAAGAAATATTTGAAATTTTGTACACATCCAATCAACAAATTTCCTGATAGAGATATTATGAGAGTGGAAGAAACAAAGGCTACTTAATCTAATCAAGATTACATTATTAAATTTCAATTGACCCTCTATTTCTCGAGCTGCCTGAAAGTAATCTAAGATTCTAAAGAAAATTCCAAGGCGGTAGCACAGTTTGTCTGCCAGGTAATTTCCTGTTTGTTAAGCAAGCATAGACAATTTCTGGTATTAGTCCCAGTTCCAGATCAGTAGGAGACCTGATCAGCATTTTTATGAGGCTGTAGTGACAGATTGGCTCAATACCTAAATCAAAACCTAACAGTCTTTATTCTTCATATATACGAATATGCATTAATCTGTACTAAACATACATGGGTCAATGGTTCAAGAAACTAATTTAATGTTCTTCCATGACATTTTGTTTCAAAATACAACCACCTTTTGCAACTGCTGTAAACATCAGAGTTCATGACGAAGTTTTAAGATACAGCTTTCAATTAGATGACGACATTGTATCAAAAAAAGGAGAGCTATTAGACCCAAATTCGACAGCAAAATTGTGCAAGATCTGTCTTTGAGTGCAACAGGAGCAGTCACAAAATCATTTCTAATCAAGCAAAACATCTATGCAAATACCTCTGGTTCCAAGCTAATCGCGACCCCCAATGCTTCAAGTACATCAGCACTTCCACAAGCAGATGAACTAGACCGATTCCCTTGCTGTTATGCAATCATAAGATTCAAGAAATCATTTCAACCAAATCATTTAAAAACTAAATTTATTTAATTAATATGGATGGGATCCCACCTTAGCCACTTTTGCGCCACTAGCTGCAGCAAGAATTGAAGCTCCGGTAGAGATATTAACTGTATTTGCACCATCACCACCAGTCCCAACAATGTCAACTGCATCAGTAAGACCTTCCACTTTTCTACAAAGCTTTATCATAGCTCTGGCTAGCCCAACTACCTATTTAATAGTCTGTAGTCAGTATTTATATCACTATCCCATACCACTGGGCCAATTTCAATGACACGACAAATCAAGTAAATGCACCCATACTGTGTCGAAATTGTAACTGAATAATTATTTCATTAGGTTACTCGATCCCACCTGGCTAATGGCACAGTACTAGTAGTAGAGATGAAAACATGCATAAATGTCTGTCAAGCAAAAGACTGGAGCAACATGTCCAAATGCGGGAAGGAAGCAAACCAATTTAGCCATAGAAGGGAGATATCTATTATTAGATAATTCACTGTTTTCAGATTGAAGTTCGGATTCATCAACAAAGTTAGGCTTCAACCAAACCACTCAATCTAATTCAGGGAGATTGCAAGATTTGGATATAACTAAAACATGACTGTATTTTTTATTTCTGGAAACACATGAATATTGACGTAAAAAAGGGAAATACCCACTTCTTCATATGTTTCTCCTTTAGCTCTCAAGAGCACCAAAAACGCGCTAATCAAAGCCTCATCACCACCATCTAACAAGAAATCAAGAGAGGCCTCAGCTTCAGCTTCCGATAAATCCACCCCGCTTATCAAAGCCTCTATCAACTACAACACACAGAAAAAAAAAATGGAACAAATTTGAATACAAAGA
>AYJT01027714.1:0-13371 GCA_001278415.1 Ocimum tenuiflorum | reverse complement strand
TGTGGTTTCAACCCTGGTACCATCCTTCGTCGTCGCCCAAATTTACCGCTCTGAACGTGCTGGAGATTTGGAGGAGATGGTGGTTGAGGTATCACCGACGGCGATTAGAGTGGGAGAGTGAAGATTTGTTGTTGTCGCCGGAGAATTTATGGCAGCTAAGGCAGCGAGAATGATGTTGGGTGTTGAAGGAATGCACATTGAAATAAGCAAGATTTGAATTTGTTTTCTCCATTAAGAAAGAATGCAAGTAGGCATGGGGGGCGTTCTTGAATCTTCATGATGCATTGTAGAATGATGAGAGATTGAATCAATATTCTGGCACTACAAAAACTTTATAACATGTATTTATAACTCAACACAGGTATCTCTAACTCGTGAACAGAGCAAATTGAAATAGCAGCACTACTTCTAGAGGTAGATTGTGGCGTACTTATTTTCAGAGTTATTGGGTTTATAAAATTAATAGTCAAAGATATGGTACTGAATCTGGAGCAGGGTGGTTGTGGCAGTGATCAAGCAGTAGCCTTGTCGCCCCCAATTTTTTAGGGGATTACCGCCGAATAGAGTATCTAATCCACTAATTTAAGATGCGCGATTCGGGGATGAGTGATGCAGCCCTTCTGGCCTAGGCCTGTCTCCCTCGTCGAGCCGCAAGGAGGGCTGCGTCATTGTTTTTAAAAAATAAGGATGGCTACATTGAAAATTTTGATGGTTGCTTCTAGAATTAATGTTAAGAAATTAGCCACACAAATATCACAACTTGAAAGACTGAAATGATGTGGGAAAATTAAAAGATCTCATCAATCAAATCCTTATCTTCAATCACAGGGCTAGGGGCCTTTCGGTTTAATAGATAGTATTACGGTTTCTATTTTGACAATTCGTCCACGTTCCATGACTAATAATCCCCATTGTTTACTTTTATAATATCTCGGGGTTTTGTTAATTTGATTTACAATGCTTTTTTTAATTTATTGTGTTATATCCATATATAAAAATTAAAACCATACAAAAGTTGTATTAGTCAAGTTAGGAAACCTTCTTTAACATCAATAATGTGTTAAAGTTTGGAAATAATGTCACATATCATACATACAGTAAAACAGGCTATAAAATTGAAACATATACAAAATAAAGTAGTTAAGCAATTTTATATTGCCAATCGATTTCTTATAGGTGTGAATCTCCTGTTACACTTATGTGTTACTCTCCGAGTTATACATCAATTTTTTTTATTATATTTTAAGTAATATTTTTTCAATTTTAATTTTGTATGTTTTAGTTTAGTTTTACCGATAATATGTGAGTTTGTAAGATCCAAATTAGGATATTGTTGTGGGTGAATTTTGATGGATGAACGAGAATGGAACTTTTTGTAGGAAATTAGCTAGTGAAAGATTGGAATGGATGAGTATTTGTGCGAAAATAAATAATAGTAGCAATAGCCAAGTTGTGAGCGTTTTGTTGCAGATATAGCTTGAACATTGATGTAGGAGTATTATTGTATCAGTGCTAGTAATAGTGTATTTTTCCAAGAGAGGGGTTGAGGTATTTATAGGTGAAGTACATCAGCTTCAACTAATTCTAACTTGCGTATAGCTGCACCCGAAATCATGCGTTAGGCTTGAGACGTGTGGAGGTGGTCTGTGGTTGCTGATAACTGTCTTCCACTATCCATGTTTTCTGTTAATCGTTTAACCGCTTTGGGGGATAGTGTGGAGTCAATCTCAGACTTGGCTTTCTCAGCACGAAAATGGTCTTCGAGTTAGACCGTCGAAAGAGTAGCTTTGAGCGCGAAATGCTACGAACTTGGTCCATCCTAAGCTGATCCCTGGGGGTTTGGTTTCGACTTCGATCACGCAGTGGATCTTGTGCCTCGATTGCGCTTTTAGAGCATTTGGAATTATTTGCCAAATCCTGGGCCATGGGCCGTGTTTGGACCTCCAGGTTTCAGACATTTGGGCTGAACAAATTTTTACCCTCAACAGATATATAATTATTTTTAAAATATTAATACAAAATATTCAATTTTGATAGTCACTAATCAACAATAATCGAAAATAAAAATATTATGGAGCTAATTTGAATCTAATGAAATTACATAATGTACGTAAATTAAACTAAAAACATACAAAAACAAAATAAAAAATACTAATTAAAATATAATAAAAATTCGAAGTATGATACAAATTATAATATAAAGGTGTAATGTGTTGCATACGACATACCCAACTTTAGTGATAATTTATGGAAACAACATTGCATCTACTCTTTCACCGTAAGTGAAAGATAATATTGATATATGATACTCCTTTTCTAATTACTTTTCGAGGCAAATGTGATCTATGAATAGATTACCTGAAGTGAAAACGAGAGTAGGAGTGCGAAAGAGGTAAATATAAAAATTAGCGGAGCCTCACTAGCCGCACGAGTGGAAATTACCGAAGTGCGCTCTCAGAAAAGTGAATGCACGCTTTTGCCTTGAATTCACTCCCAAAGCGCCAATTCAAGCTCGGAACGACTGACTAGCGACCATTTCGACCGCTCTGTGATCTAGATCCATGATACTTTTGTTGTTAATGGTCAATCAATTCTTAAAAAAATACGACACGAAAGATTACATAAACACGAAACGCATGTGGGCCCTATGTTGGTACACTTGTTTAATATCTAGAACACTAGTTTTACACCCGCTCATTGCACGGTCCAACTGAATTGCTAAAATATAATAAATAAAATTATATCCTTATCATTAGAAAAATATTTAATTTTGTCTATCAATATTCTCAATAGAATTATACTATAAGTTATTAATTGCATAGCATATATTACGTATAAACCAATTTAATAGAAATAAAAAGAGTAAAACAAACTGAAAACTTGCAAAAATAGAATTTGATGTATAAATGAGCTCAACCTAAATTATAGAATAAAAAAATATATGTTTTTATTTGTTTCCAATAAATTAATTCAACAATAAATAAAAATAAATAAAATTAGTGAAAATGAAATGTTTTTAGAGGAAAAATATATAATGTCACTTTATTGAGATTTTTTATTACTTATTGTATAAATATATATTATAATATAAATAATAGTAAATAAATCAAAGAAAATGTGAAATAGTGTAAATGATGTGATGTTTTTGGGAGAAAAAATGGCAAAAATGTAATTTTTGAGAACCTTTGGTTTACAAAACCAAAAAATTATTCTGAGGACACTATTCTCATTTAGTATATTAATAAATTTTGGACACCATGTGCATCACTCAGAAAACTCCCAGTCTTTTTCTCAGAATTTTACAATATTTGAATCTATTTCTTAATTTATGTTATTCGGAAAAATCTATTTTAATATGTTCAATGTATGTTCACAGATATGAGTGTCTAGTAGAATTTCATACTTGATGGTCGAAAATTATTTTGAATTTTACGTGCTAAATACAAACAGAAATGGTTACAACTTTGATAAAATTATTTGATAAAATTCCCCAACGGAATATTTTACTGAAAATTTCAAACGTGGTGATAAAATATTTTAATTTTTAAAATTTTTTGTTATTTTACCCTATTTACCCTACAAAATTATTTGTATAAAACTGTATATCCATAGTATAAGGCAGAAGGTACCTGGTTGAAGCCAACAACTATGATCTAGTCAGCTTGATAAAAACACTAATTTTACACCTGGCGCATTAAACAGTCTTATATGATTATTTATTCTAAAATATGATAAATAAAGTTATATTTTAATTATCATCGAAAAATGTATTTAATTTTATTCATTAATATTATCAACGTAAATGACAAACAATAATTTTATTGAACTATTATTTATTACTTATTATATAATATGTGTATTATAATCTAAGTAAATAAATAAAAGAAAAGATGATGAAATAGTTTTAATGATGTAATATTTTTTAGAGGGAAAATCACAAAAAACTGATTTTAATAACTGTTCTGCTTTTATATATTAGTAGATAGGAGCTACATGCACACTCTTCGAAATATTTAAGATAATTTTTTACTTGCACGATATATGCAAAATCACTACCAACGTACTCCAAATGTTACGGATAATGCATAGCATTTGTGATGGAATTTTGTTTCTAGAACTAGTTTAGTTATGACACCAAGCTCTGCAAAAAAAATTAAAAATCTTGTTTGAAACTAAATGATCGCATGCGAGAAGATGGAACCGGATTCTAACGCCTAAGTCAATAATTTTATAGAGCAAGTTGGTAGTGTTATATGTTTCAATATATTATTATGGGCCAAAATCCGCACCAACAGAACAACTTCGAAAATATGGAATTAAACAACCTTGAATCTAGGAACTCAAACTATGAGGAGGGCCTCGAGGCCGCTATCGAGAAGGGTAGCCTTGCGATCCAAAGCACTCAATGAATAGGATAGCCCAGAAGGATGGGACCTCGAGTCTCGAACTCGTGTGGCCTAGTTGATACAGTAGCTGGAGCCACCCAATAGGGCAGACCATTCGAATCACGAACAAAGCACCTCGAAAAAGTTAATCGACTTAAGAAGCTCCTCCAACAGTGGTCCACACTCATGCACTTTCTAAAAACCACCTCACACGCCTTGCACGTACAAGAAGGATTCATAATTATTCCTTTTGCTGACTCAGCATATTGTATATCGCATGAACTTGGCTTGCGATCCAAGTATTGCAGATCACCTCCCCCCCCAAATTTACATGATTAGTCCTCAATTTAGGATTTATTAATATTTGCACGACAAACTTGTATACATACATGAATGTACGACCTATTTATGCATTTCACACACCACACTTAGCTAAGAATCATCTTTTCTCTTTCGTAACCAAATTCTGGTCACTACTGGTTGGGAAAATTGCCTGTAAACATTGTAATATTTTTGTTCTATATACATAAAATATCAGCCTGTCCGTTCCAGGGAACGAAAACCTTCCTGATAAGTTACGTGTTTGCCAATTGATTCAATGCTTAGATCTCTTTGATCCGAGAATCAAAATCACCCTCAACAATTTGGCGCCCACCATGCGGCTCTAAGCTGTGGAATCAATTGAAATTTGTTTTCAAAATCACGAATCAATTGTGATTGTTTGTTTAGTCTGTTCTCATCAACCGCCCAAATGACATCCTTGTAGATCTTTGATATGAACTTGATCGAAACCGATGCTAGTGCTCCGATGGAGCTGGATTTGCCAGATCTACCAGCAGATAAACCCAAGGGTGCGCTCATTTCCCAGATACCGTTGGAGAAGAGGATGTGGAGGAAATCACTATCGACCCCAATGATCCATCTCGCAAAACATTCATCGGAGCCAGCCTGGGTGCTAAACAGAAGGGGGAATTGGTGGAATTCCTCACCGCTGAACGATGTACATTCGCATGGTCTCATGAGATCATGCTATAATCAATCTTATTATCACCACTCACAAGCTGAATGTGGACCCGACTTTCAAGCCATTAATGAAAAATAGGCAAAGATTTTTCCCTTAGCGGAATGTTGCCATCAGCGAGGATCTGCAGAGGTTGCTCAATATCAAAGCCATCCATGAAGTAAGGTATCCCAGTTGGCTTTCTAATGTAGTTATAGTCAAGAAAACAACCGAAACAACTGTGTGTGTGTTGATTACACTGATCTTAACAAAGTATTTTTGAAAGAGCAATTTCCTCTCTCTTATACAGATAGGCTTGTGGATGCTAGCGCTGGTCACGACATGATGTCATTTACGGATGCTTTTTCAGGGTATAACCAAATCATGATGAATGAGGGACACCAGGAGAAAACCACAACCAATCAGGGGATTTACTAATATGGAGTAATGCCCTTCGGACTAAGAAACGCTGGTACAACCTACCAGTGCGTAACACCCCGTAATTTCATATTTAAATTTATTTAATTCAAATCAATTAATTTTCCAAGGCCGTGAAATACTCAACGAAAGTTATTGCTATTCGAAAGCCATGAGCTGGAACAATTAAGTACATTATTAAGGTTTGATTTTGATCATGAGATCAAAACGAAGCTCTAAGCTGGATTTAATCAGACACTGTGCCTTCCAGAAAGATTTGTAGTCCCCCAGAACAAACTGGTGATATTTTATAGATAAAGTAGTTGAAATTACAGGGGTTTCCGGTGACCGGAAGTATGGGAAAATATAGAGGAAAATAAGCAGCTAGCTACAGGACATAAGAGTGTAACAGTAGAGTGTCGAATGTGTGACTAACGTTGAATAGACACTTATTTATAGTGTAGAGTACAAAACAAATCTTAATAACTCTTATTCGAAGGACTAGATCAAAAATTATTGAGTGGGCAATTTGCAAAGCGTGTCGAAGAAGTTGGAGTCATGCTTTAGACGCTATGCTAACTCAGCAGGGGAATCATTTTTGATCCTTCCCATACGTGTGAACACGTGTGAAGACTATTGATGCAATTTTTGTGAGACCCTTCAGGTCAAGGGGTCTTGAGGCCTAAGGGCGTTTGTTACCTTTCTTTCAAGGTGAGCTCCGGGGCTTGAGCATCTATGGGGATTGAGTGCTGGCTTTAAGACCTTCTTGCGTTAGCTTGGACTCCGATTCAGGTAGAGAGTACGAGGGACTTTGGTGGTCAAGATCCCGGTCTGTAAAGCCCCGACCTCCTTGGCTGGGACGCTACTGCGGGACCGTGGGGTAATCATATCGATAAACAGGATTTAATCATTTATTAGTAAAGTTTGAAGTGTAAGAGTCCATAAACTGATTAGCAATCATTGAAGTAAAAGGTTCAATAGAACTTCAGAAGATGCAATATCATGGAAAAAAAGTAATTGAAGTCGATAGAAATTAAGAAGTTGAATTATAGAACTAACATGTATAGAGTGTATTCAAGTACAAACATCGAATCAATTGTTTAAAAGCAGGAAGCATGGTTGAAGAGTACATATGAAGATGCACTCTCCAGGGCAATAATCATGTTAAAATAATTCCTAAACTCAATGTCCTCCCTTCCTCATGATGCTCAACCTGCACATTTAGAAAGATATGCTAGGCGTGAGTACAAAAGCACTCAGTGGACACATCGCCAAAACATACATTATATATGAGAGTCATCACAAGCAAATAGAATTCCACGAGGTTTTATGTTATGAAATCCTATTGTGTTCATCAAACATTTTGTTTAGTTCAACTTTTTATTCATCAATGAGCTCATCACATTATCAATCATCACATCAACCTTTCTGTATAATCATAAGTGATCTGTGCAGGAGGCCTCCTCTCACAGTCACGGTGCTCCAACTATGCTAGGGCCAAATCCCTAGTCATACGCCACCTACAGTGCACTAATCTTTCCTCCTCATTAGAAGACAAGACCCGAATCGTAATAAATCACCAACACCTATTGGTCTCACCCTACCGATATACTCGGCTCAGATGCGCAGAGGAAATGAGTTCATATTATACAAAACAGTTAAGTGCTGACAATTCAAGTTTGCAAACAACATAGTTCAATGATTTTCACAAGTAAAAACAAGTCCTGATGTTTTATGTACTTAAGAAAGCCCACCTCACGTCCTAGCTGGATTATTGGTATGCAGGTGGAATCCGCTCGACAGTTTCTTCGATCAAAGGAGCACGTTCATGAAATCATGGACATCAGTACGATATCGAGTCACTAATAACAATGTACTAATTATGCGCAACGTATCTCATAAGTTATAGATTAATTATGCAATGCTTTTAATCGCTGGGTCAGAGCAGAGACATAGTTGGGTAATCGGGATATCAATGATTCGAAATAACTCCTCATAGCGGGGTTTGAGTCAAGGTTTGATACACTCTTCCAAAGAAATAATTCTGTTATGGATTAAGGTTGGAAAAAATGTCGACAGCTTTGGAAAAAATGTCGACAGCTTTTCGAATGAGTAAGGTGTGAGATGGGATTGCATGTGAAACAAGGAGTGGGTTATCGAGGGGTGTTCGAATGTAATTCAAAGAAGGCAGATTCCTGATTAGGTCGATCAGGGTCTGATCGGGTGTCAATTTGGATGAGAAAAGATCAAAGTGGATGGTCGAGAGATCCAGGGTCGATCGAGGTTCGGGTCGAGGTGATCGAGGTTCGGGTCGAGTTGAGGTAATCGAAGTGTGCGGGTCGAGGTAATCTAAGTGTGTGGGATAAGGTGAACAAAGTGTGCAGGTCGAGGTGAACGAATTGTGCGGGTCGAGGTGAACAAAGTGTGCGGTTCGAGGTGAACGAAGGTCGATCAGAGGTGGATTGCACGATCAAAGTATGAGGACGATCGGCTCGATCATATATTGATCGAGTCGATCCTTATGGTCGATCAAGCTTCAGATTGGGTTGAAAGGCTTTCCTGGGTAAGTTCAAGTATTCTTGATCGATCAATTCAATCTTCAAGGGTGATCGAGTCGATCTTCAAGTTTTCTTGGAGTGTTCTTGGTGTTCTTGATGGATCGGGTCAATCAAGTTTTGATCGACTCAATCTTCAAGGCCGATCGAGTCGATTGGGCTCCAATCAGATCGACCGAGTGCCCAGAAATCTCTCGGAAATTTTTGTGATTTTTATGTTTTTGATTCGAATCTCTCTACGAAAGCATCAATAGGTTCCAAATATTCAAACTAAGGATAATAAGGGGTCGAAAACAACATTAAATCTTCCTAAGGCGTTCAATGAAGGGTATGAAAAATTAGGGTTTTAGTATTGGTGGTTCAAATCGATATATAATGGAACATATTGTTTGGAAATGAAGTTGGCACACATAAACAAGCATGATAACGTGAATTCTAACAAGGATCGATCATGTTTTCTCAAGAAGGAAGGAAATTGTAGAACTAGGCTTTTACCTTCGAATTTCTAAATCCTATTTGGGATGATGGTTAACATTCCCTCTGATCTTCCCCTTCGAGTTGATGGATAAAACAAGTTCAGCTCGTGAAATTTCTCTAAGTATTGATTGAGAAACAAAATTGCAAGAGCTTTGCTAGAGTTTGAAGGGATAAAAATGAGGGAGGGGTGCCCTCTTATTTATAGGAGGGCAGTGGAGGATGGAGACGAAACAATGACACGAGCGAGCTGCTTTACTATCTCCGACCCAATACACGATGTTTCGATTATCCGGCTTTAGTTCTGATCGAACTATTAATACAAGATGAATCAATAATCAATAAATTATAATATTTTGACATCTCGGGTCGTACTCAACTATATTAGGGTTATGACATCATCGCCACCGGCAGATTTACCTGGTAAAACTTATTACTGCAATATCTTTCGCTATGAATGTCCGATTGAGATTCCAGAACCACTTCTGGAATCCTTTCAACATAATTTATCATTTTGAATCATAATATAAGAAATTTAAGCATGTTAATCTTGGACTATATAATTGCTCATTATGGACTGGTTATTACTAAAATAATTATAATTAGCGAAAATAAAATACGAGGTATTACACGGTCTGAGGGCCTTGATGCTACCTAAGATCGCACTCTGCATAAATTGGGCATATAGGCATTCCAGCCAATTTTAGTGGATGGGCGTGCTATTTTTTTATATGCATTAGTTTGTGAGGGATTCCATGCAGATTTTGATGGGGATCAAATGGTCCCTGCAGAATGGGAAAAGAATTTCACGTTTTTTCTTTCAGGAAGGGAGGATTAGGGAAATCCTATTAATTAAAAATTTTGCTAGACTTCCGAGAAAAGCAATAAAAAATGGCTCGAATGGTACGATCCCTCTGTCACCCCAAAGTGACCCTCAACAATAGCCCCCTTGTCTTCACGCATTAAGTCGATTGATTCATAAAGACAAACAAACGAAAGAGTATTGTTAGTCAAAATCCTAAGGGAGATTTTTATACATGTTTGGCGTAGCGAGTATTTCTCGATTTTGGTTTGATGAATTCCTTAATTGATTGTTTATATATCATGTTTGAGTTTTTTGCTCGAGTTTAAGACCTGAAAGTCGACACACAAAACTAGAGCAATTTGTTAAGTTTTAGTTTGGCCTCCAGAGTACATCTTTTCATCCAGAGAGTGTGCTACGGACTTTTGGCAGTTTATCCTCCCAAGGGATTCCTTTCCCATCTCAGAGCGTTTAAAAATTTATACTCTGGGGAATTCGACATCCCAGAGGGGTCCAGGAGACTGTTGGTAGAAGTTTATCAATTACAGTCGCAGCCCGACAGGGGGCCAATGCGGCAGACCCCCATATTGATAAATATGCACAAGGGATTTAAGAAGATACATTCATAAAATCAAGCATATGAGTAAAAAAGAAGCCTAAGCATGATATGCTAGGTTCGAATGGCATAGAATACTGGCGAAAGCCAGATAAACAAGAAGTTAGAAGGGTAACCAAGTAAGAATTTGATAAAAAGTTTGCAGTGGAAATAATACAAGTTCAAGGTTATGAATTGAATCAACATATAGGTGATCATGCAAACATGCTAGCAGGTAGATAGTTGAATCATGCATAAGAGGTCTCAACGGAATATAGGTCAAGCAAATCAAACACACAAGATAAAGCATAAATAAAGTTCAAGAGTACAAAGTCCATAGTCCATAATTTAACAACCCAAAGTGGAATTGGAGAGTTCATGTATGAGGACACGACCCTCGACTCAGCATTAACATTCATCGAGTAATCAAAACCAGTTTAAATAAAAGTCCACGATGACGCTTTCATGAGAAACCCCTCGTACACGCTGCCTGCTCATCACCTACAACCTGCACGTTTAGAAATACAGGCAGGGGCTAAGTACATTGACTGCACTTAGTGGACACATGCCCGAAAACATGCATAATATAGATGCAATGTAACGTCAATTCAATCTCACATGCCACATGGTTTTTTGAAATCCATTGTGAAACCCAAGACAATTTTACCTCACAAGGATCCTTATCTCATAATTGTGTCGGTGCTACTATTTTAACATCAACAATCAACGAGATCATCAATCATCAACAACAAGAGCATCATTCAATAATCAACAATATCATGAAGTGAACGAGAGTGGCCTCTCACCGTTCACTATTACCATCGGTAAGGGAGGCCCTTAGCCGAGTGGTCAAGTAGGTGCACCAGTCCATCTTCCCATAAAAAGGGACTTCCGACCATCAATCGAATTTTCCATTTTCATAGGATGATCATCAACAAAGCTTTCATATCCAACAATGCCATAGCTTGACACAATATAAAAACATTTATTGAAGTACGTGCTTTCAAAATAAAACTCATGCTTTTGATTTTGAAATTAGTTGTAAATCACTTTTCATTTTTGTTTATATATAAGAAAGCCCACCTTAGTGTGCTTAGGGTAGCATGGTGCGTTTACTTCGCGCGACTTGTAGAAACTTCATTCCCATGCTCGTCTCGTCCTTGACGTAAATTTTCTTGAATTAGTATCATACTTGATACTATTAAAGGTGAAAAAATAAGCCACTTTAACATACACATCATATAGATGTAACTAACACACCGCACTAACGTGCTTAAATTACATAGTGGGCAGATTCAGGAAGAATCTTGTAAAATATGATAAAAATAGGAAACATGGTTGAATTGGACTATAAATCAACAAATAAATTCCCAAACAACTTATACTTGGATTCTATGAAATACTGGGATTCTATGAAAAGAATTTCTCACAATCAAATGCACATTAAGGCAAGTTTTCCGGATTTTTAATAATTTTTCCCGAAGGAGTTTAGGAATGATTTTGGTGAGGATACTCATTTGGAGTGGGGAACTTACTGTAAAAAACTTGAGAATTTTTGGAGGCGTAGAGATACACTTTGAAAACCACATTTTGTTCATCAAAAATTAAGTTTTTTAGAAACTAACTTCCGATTTCACTATTTTTATTTAAATTTTCAGAAACTATATAAATCTGAAACTTTACAAAAACACTTTATAACAAGTCTAGTTAACATAAAAATTCACCAAAAATATATGACAAGTCTAAGTGCACTAAATGGTGGCATGTTTGAAAGGTGCGCAGATTCTGCGACATTTATTTAGAAAAATTACAATAAATCGAGAACGCATTCAATAACCATTATATTGGTTCCAGATTGACCAAAATGCATTGAAGATTAACATAATAAAAGATCAAGGGCAGAAAAGAACAAGAAAGGGGTCGAATTGTACATGCAAGCTACTGACCAGAACCTGGAAAATTAGGGCTATGAGTTTATGTGCATGTTCTTCAACCAATGTCCATCAAATCCACAAATAAATCCATAGGTACTCATACATTATCATTACAGTAGAAATGGGTTCATGCATTTGGATTACTTCAAGCCCAATCAACCATATCAATTATCAATCATAAGATGAAACCATAGGGTTCATCAATACTTAACTTAGAACCAACATATCTTGCAAAATACAACATATAGTCAAGTTTTCATGCAATCCAGCATATCACCCATGCTTATCCATGTCTCATAGAGTTAGATTCATCCCAAGGAAGAAAAATATCATAGAAATTAAGGGTGAAAAACCTCAAGTAGGGAAGATTTCGTCCATCTCCAAAAATGGCACTTCTGGGCTTTGTTTCTTCCTTGTAATGGCCCAATTATGCTTCATTTTTGCTCCGAAGGTGATGTATATTATGTTTGGGACTCAAGAAAGGTGTTTCCACGGCTGAAATAGGAGGAAAATGGTTATTTTTTTGGTGGTGATTTTGGCTTACGGGATTTGAAAGAAGGAGAAGGAGGTGGAGTGTTATGATATTTCCTCCAAATGATTGTGTTTGTGTGGGGAAATGATGTAAGGATGAGATGTTGCCTTTTCTCCCGTTGATGGATGTTGAGGTGGAATAAAATACAATTATATGAATTGGGATGCAAGACTCTCATCTGCACCATGGTCTAATTTTATACACTATGGTTCATGTCACAAGTTGTGGTATGCTTAATTACATGACTTCCTTGATAAACTTGCCAAATTAAAATTAATTTCCCCAGCAAATCATACATGTAGTATATAATTATAAAGTCAATTTTGAATAATTGACAAACAAAATGTTGTTGCATGAGTAGGTGTACAACATTGGTCATGTGGTAAACTTCTACATACATAAACATACACGTATACACACGAACGGTATATATGTATATATACTAATACACTTACACAGATATATATATACTATAACTTATACACACATACACATTTACGTAAATTAAATAAATGCGTGAAATGTAATTAAAATAGTTGAATATTTAATAATAAAGAATCTGATAGATGAATAATATTACACAAGGATAATATAGCAAGTAATCGAGATTTCGATTACTACGAAATTAATAATACGGTGGTGATAATAATAATAATAATAATAATAATAATAATAAT